>JASDQU010013187.1:125555-147850 GCA_032191745.1 Picea mariana
AACTAATTTAGCTAATTTCTATGTAGGAGAAATTCTCAAAGGAGAGATCTCAAGGGCAACAATTGAAACTACAGCCGAAGGCCCTGGATCTGAAGCTACTATGCAGATTGAAAACACATCACAACAAGTAGGAGGAGAGCTCCTCTTGCTTACCAATTGCATTTCATAATTTTGAAGAACATGTTTGATAAAATCTTCTTTAGACATAGGGTTATGATAAACTTTCAATCGATGACCATTTATGACAAAGGAAGTTCGATCTTCATCAATGGTTTTTATCTTTACTGAACCATTGTTGTAAATTGTGTCTACTTCATAGGGTCCCAACCATCGAGTGGACAGTTTACCCTTGAAATTCTTGAACCTACTGCCATACAGCAGGGCCCAATCAAGCCATATCTCCCCTCATTGCTTGTTGTGATATGTTTTCAATCTACATAGAAGCTTCAGATTCAGGGCCTTTGGTTGTAGTTTTAATTGTTTCCCTTGAGCTCTCTCCTCTAAGAATTTCTCCTGCACATAAATTAGCTAAATTAGTGTGGGGGGGGTTTCTTGATTTTTCTGTAACTTTGGGGGGGTTTCTTAAATTTTTTGTAAGTTTAGATGCAATCAATATACCTTTTCTATCCCTACGTTTACGCATAAAAATAAATAAATAAATAAATAAATCTAATACTAACACAACACAAAATTTAACTATTGAAGGTAAGAGGAAAACCTGACTTTGGAGCAACCCCACTAAAGTGGATGTGTGGGCTCTTCCCTCACATCTTACCGTCTTCTCTCCACCCTTAGGTTTTCCTTAACACCAATCCAAAACCATAAAAACAATTTAATTCAAATACTACCTATTACCATTTACAACTCCCTGGCAACAACGCCAAAGTGTTGGTGCAATTATATGTTCAATATATTGCAATCATTTAATATGTCAATATGGTTTCATAATCAATAGAGTTGATGCAATATATGTTCCGATAACAGATAAGTCCCTATGTCTGATTAGTATAGCCTATATAAGAAACACTCTAAAACCAATGCTTTGTTTCACAATCTTCAAACAATCTTCTTCACACACTTTAAAAACTAGAAAGCAAAACTCATAAACAAAATCTCAACAAGCATGTGATTTGAAGACTCTTGCTCATGTAATGAATTTGTTCATTACAGGCTCATGAAAAGGAAATATGAACTTTGACTCTGTTTCCTGTAGCAACTAATATAGCAACAATCTGTAATTAACACTCTCCACATTCTTAAAAGAAAGATCAATCAATCCTAGAAGAAATACTAGGTGTAGTAAGATACTCCATTATAAGTGCATGTAGGGTGAAAGATGGAGATCTTGAATGTGCTTGTATTTTCAAGATCTAAGCTAATCAATTTTGGAAGAAACTCTAGGTGTAGTGATATACTCCATTATAGGTTCATGTAGGGTGAGAGATTGAGATATTAGTTGTCCCTATATTTTCAAAATAAAAACAAACATTAAAGCATTCAATATAACAAAGTATTGTCTACATACACACACACACAAGGATAACAAGTATTTATTCAGAAATCTATGTTGCACTCAAAAATATCACTCACTCATAATTAGCACACATTTATATTGCATGCTATCAAGTGTCTTACTGAAACACAATAGAAATGAATTTAGGTGCTATGATCAAGGAATATTACCTTGGTTGGGTCGGTGGGCCCTTGTCGTACCAACAAGGTAGCTTTAAAAGAAACTTACAGAAGGAAAGATTTGATCACACACATAAATTCCATGAACTACAATTTAAATCATTACTTCAGAAAATAGGTGTACAATCAACAGTCTTCAAGAATCAAATCTACAACATAATAGTACTTAACTATGTCTCTGTATATCTATCATCTACAAGGTCTTCTCTTTTAAAGAGAAACAATCATTACCACAAAGACCTGGAGATAACATCAAACGATTACATAAATGTTACAATTGGCTAAGATAACATTTTTCATGGGAACCACTTCATCCTCATGACACAAAGTGCATGAGGATGAAGTGTATCATGGTCTTCAATGAACAAAGGATGTTCGAGCCAACAAACTCCTTGGACCCATCGAAAGAAAAAAAATTCAAACACCCAAGCCTGCAGTTGTGGAACTGGTACCGGACACGCTCAACTAGAACAAGAAGATTGGTATCGGACACACACAGTCAAATATGTATTGGTACCAGACTAACACAGAAATAGGTACCAGATGAGCATAAAAATAGGTACTGGATGAACACAGTATTGGTACATGAGTGCAGAAAAAGGTACCGGACGAACTGAATACCAGATGAACGTCGAAACAAGTACCGTATGAGTAGGATTTGTTTCATAAGGTCTGCTTGGATTAATCAAAGTAATAGAAAAAATTTAACATCAATTATTCTATTCCAATTATTAAAAAATCTCATAAACCATGATTTAAACATAGGTTACCTCATATATACACAAGGATGGCTAAGAGACATGTCTTTGAAGAAAATAGGAAAATAGTGCATATATCTTAGGTAAATTTGGTCAATATATAGGATAGGATAAGGTAATTAGAGGCATCAAAAAGGAGACCCAACATTTCCCCCATTTCCAAGTCATTGCATGTCCTCATGCAAAAGTTGTTGAGTTGGTCCTCAAAATTGCAAAACTAGTGTTGAATTCCACCCTATATGAACATTAATTGCATGGTTTTAGGATATCAAAACTCAAAGCCTCATCCGTAAGTTCCATCTTAATAACTCTGATGTATTGTATCTAGCCCAGAACCTTATTGAGCTTGGAAGATACCTCGTCACACTCATCTTGCGTTCTTTGGTTTTGCTCCTTCAACTGTGCATTTTATTTCTTGATGTGCCTATCCAAAACTTTATACTCCTCCACTTATTGCTTCAATTCTTCATTATGTTTTGTAAGCCTTTCAACTTTCAGTACCAACTGATGTTTGGTCAAAGAACTGACAGGCTCAAGTGTTGTTTGCTCATGTGTCTCCTCTCTGGCTTCAACTTCCTTCCTTAAATCCTTCAGTGTCTCTATTACTAACTCCTCAGTTTCACTAATAGTTGCTACATACATACCTTCTTGCTCTGGTGAAGTCAGAATATAAACTAAATCCTATGGAAAAGAAGGAACATGAGGAATTGTCACAGGTTTATCCATGCTCTGAGTGGTTTTGCATGGTATACCTGATGCTTCCTCAAGTTAGCTAACAGGAATAGAAATGTCCTCCTCAAACAATCTCCTTTTCTTCTTTTTAGGCTTAGACAGGGGCATTGGACTCTGTTTTTCATGTGCCTTCCTCATTTTTCTTCTAGAGGACTCAGATGTAGGCACTGGAACTTGTTCTTCTTGTGTACTCCTTGTCTTTCTACTAGATGTATTCTCCTATTCTCCAACCTCCTCTTGAGGTAATTCAATAGTTACTTCTGGAAGACTATCTACAATTTCCCTTGCACCACTACCAAACCTCTTTTTCTTCCTCCTTTTCTCACTAATTTGTCTTTTGCTTTAGTGGACAGGTATGGGCAAGGTTCCTTGGTTTTGGGTGATTGTTTCACCTTAGATACATGCAGTTTTTCTAACACTATTTTCTTGCCTTTGTCTAATTTGCTAACAGATTTTGGTGAACTAGGGCCAATAATGTATTTTTGATTACTTGGCTTCTTTCCTTTCTTTCTACCATCTCCCTTGTTTCTTCCTGAATCCTTACTATATTCCCTTGTCACATTTCCTTCCACAGATTTAGAAACATCTTGAGCAAAGTTTTCTATGAGGAGTTTCTTCCAACTGCTACCTCATTTTCTCAAATCATGAACAACAAGCAATTTCATCAACCCATGGTGATAGAGAGTGGTTTCAAGCTTCTTAGAGGCAGACTTAACCCCTCTCACCATTTTATTTAGACTCATCCAAATAAAATGGGGAAAATATATTTGTGGTCCTCTCTCAAAAATGCAACAACAACCTTAAATGATAAAGGAAAGTTATTGGATACCTCCCTTCACATGTTAAAAACCTTTGCAAGATGAAAAGAATCGTCCAATATTCCTCCTTGATCCAACTCCAAAAGATTCCTTTTTTCCAATCGAGGTTGAGATGTTCGGGCTTCAAAAATTTCTGACAGAGCTTCTTATCAATGATGATACCTTTAAAATGTTTATCTCCTGTAGATGGTAACTTCGTCGCTTCTGCTATGGTGGCTTCAATGATTGTTAATTTTAGTTCCCCCAACTAGAAACTCTCTCCATCATAACTTCGATCGAAGGCACGAGACACTCCCTCATGATGTCCTTTGAATTTTTCTAGAAAAGGAACCCAGTCAAACCTCTCAAATTTCTCTCTACATGCTTGATACTCCTTCGTCTCTCTGTAAAGTTGGAACATATGTTCATGCCTATCAACCCCCATGCCGGTTTGAAAACAGGTCTTGAAATAAGTGTAGGCAACAAAATTCGGGCAAGGGTTTGGTACTAGAAGCAAAATTACAAAACAAGGTGACAAATACAGATTAATGAGATGAATTGATAGTAGGGATGAATAGAGTGGAGGTCATATTGTATGAAGTAGGTAAATAATGCTCATCTGGATGATGAAGCCATCTAGAAGAGCGTTTATAAATTGAAACAAGAATGCAATGGTCAAATCATTACAATGATGGCGAGCTAAGGAAAAGTCATAAATTATGTCGAGGGATTGCATCTATGGATAACATGACGATCATATCCAGCAGTAATGTCACAACCCCTTCACACCGGTTTTCATAATGATTGGAGGGAATGTGGTCAACATGACCGAAAATCAACAATCTGCAGCAGTCGACATCAAAAGTTGTCGAAAGGTAATCATTCACCAACACAATCTTTTGGAATCAATATTAAAAACACAAGGTTATATAAGGTGGTGTAATCATAATTTTGACATCACATGATCAAGAATCTTCGACAAGAGATTTTTCAAACTAGACCAATCCTGCTCAGGGTATGATTGTTATTTTCCCAGTCATATCAACAATCAATCCATTGTAAATTATTTTAAACACAAGGGAATAAACATGAATACCTCGAAATATAATGATAGGTATGTTTAGCAGCTTAAGGTAACAAAGGTATATGAGAATAACCATATGTTTAGCACAAAATTAATATGATTCTTAATAAAAGGAATAAATCAATGAGCTCATACCTCCATTACCCGAAGCGTGCTTCCTCAATCAATGAATACATCAAGTATGGGACAATTTTTCCAAAATCCCTCCATTAGTACCAGATCAAAGTCTTAGTACCAGGTCAACACAAAGAATTTTTTTAGTACCGGACCAACATAGAGAGTCATTTTCAGTACCAAATGAACTCAGAGATTGTTTTTTCTTCAGAACCGGATAAACTTAGAGACTGTTTCTAGTACTGGATGAAGCTTTGATAAGGTACCTGAAATCTTGTAGGCTTCTCTTTGTAGCTAAACATGTTATGAGGGTCAAGCTGGAGTAGGTGTTGGAACTTACTGATGTTGCATGTCAATTCGTTATGTTGAAGTATTATGCTCAAAAAACTACAAACAACACACTTGTACAGGAATGTTCAAATTCCAGTGGAAGTGTCAAAAAATGAGGCAAAATAATTCAATGTTTTGGCTCCAAGCTTTGTAACAAGAAGGAAACTGTAGTAGGTCAACCTCATGTTGAGATGTAGAAACCTCCTCTCTTGGAACCAAGCTAGCCATTTCTTTTGTTTCCATCTCCATTTTATTGGAAAGGTAAACCTAACTACTATTGTTCTGTGGATTTTTCTCGAGCCTAGATCAGTTAATGCTCGTCGTTGTTTCCAATTTTTAGGAGTTTGAAAAACTTAAAGAAAACTCCATCTATTGTCCCGTGGATTTTTCTCGAGCCTGGGCCAGTTCTTGCTCGTCAGTGTTTTGAATTTTTAGGAGTCTGAAAAACTTAAATAAAACTCCATTAGGCTCCTTTTCCATAAGTAATCTACCAGGGTTGGATAAAGGAATAAACTTACACCTCGCAGATGTCCTCCTTATTTATTATCTACATGAG
The DNA here is from genome assembly GCA_032191745.1 of Picea mariana. Taxonomy (NCBI): domain Eukaryota; kingdom Viridiplantae; phylum Streptophyta; class Pinopsida; order Pinales; family Pinaceae; genus Picea; species Picea mariana. Next base: position 131,619 of record JASDQU010013187.1, read on the forward strand.
AACACAATTAGATTTTTCTCTTGTTAGTAACACCAAAATCACTATCATTACACCTATATACATATACGTAAATAATTAAATTAAATCACACAAAAAAACTTATAGTGGTGGGTCAGTAGGAGGAGAGATCCTCTTGCTTACCAATTGCATTTCAGAATTTAGAAGAACATGTTTGATAAAATATTCTTTAGACATAGGCTTATGATAAACTTTCAATCAATGACCATTTACGACAAAGGAAGTCTGATCTTCATCAATGGTTTTTATCTTTATTGAACCATTGTAATAAACTGTGTCTATTTCATAGGGTCCCAACCATCGAGTGGACAATTTACACTTGAAATTATTGAACCTACTGTCATACAGCAAGGCCTAATCACCTGGCGGGAAAGACTTTTTCTTGATGTACTTATCATGCCATTTAGTCCTTTGTTCTTGAATGAGTGTAGTTCTCTGAAGAGAATCTTGTCTAATTTCATAAAGCTCATTCAACTGCAATATCCTCTATTTTTTAGCTTCATCTAAATCCATACCCAATTGCATAGCATTCCTGAAGGTTTTTAATTGAAATTCTATGGGAAGCAACAAATGCTTCCCATACACCAATTCATAAGGTGTATGGCATGTTGTGTTTCTCCAAGTTGTTTTGTAGGCCCATAAGGCCTCAGGAAAGCGATCAACCCAGTTTTTATGGTGTAATTGAACTGTCTTGGTGAGAATAACCTCTATCACATTAATAGTTGATTCCACTTGTCCATTTGCTTGGGGGTGTTAAGGTGAATATTTTCTATTTTTATTTTGATATTGTTCAATAATGGATTTGACCAAATTGGAGGTAAATTGGGTTCCTTGGTCTATCACTATTTATTGAGGCACACCAAAACGAGTAAAGATTTCTTCAAATAAAAAATCAACAACAGTTTGTTCATTTATAGAATACAAATCTTTATCCTCTACCCATTTGGTCATGTAATCTGTACCGACCAATATGTACCTTCTTCTTCGAGACATAGGGTTAATAGGCCCTACAAGTTCCAAATCCCATTTTTTAAAAGGTTCAATTACTACCTGAGATTGGAGAGGCATCTCATCAACTGCAGTTGGTTTCCCCGTCCTTTGACAATCGTCACAGCTGGCCACATACTTCTTTGCATCCTTAAAAATAGTTGGCCAATAGTAGCATGACTATAGTATTTTGTATGTTGTCCTCTAATCGTCAAAATGGCCTCCACATGGACCATCATGGCAGGCTTTGAAGATGCCATGCATCTCATCCTCCCGTACACATCTTGTGATCACCAAATCAGGCCCTGTATGGTATAAACAGTAATCATGCCACATATAATTTGCACTCAGTTCAATAATTATCTATTTCTCTTGGGGGGACATATTCGGAGGTAACTTTCCTATTACAAGATAGTTGGACACATCTGCATACCAAGGAGTGTAAGTAGAAATAACATAAGGAAGTTGGTTTTCTCTTTGTCCTAGAACAACTCTTAAAGTTGTATCTGAAGCATTAGTGCATATATGAAAAGGAAGAGACCAATTTGGTCCTCTTAAAATAAGAGCACTTGAAATCTTTTTCTTTAAAATTTCAAAAGAAATGTGACATTGTTCATCCCAATGGAATTCATCCTCTTTTGTTAACAATTTGAATAGTGGGGAAGCTAATTTTGTAAAATTTTGAATGAACCTCATATAATATCCATCATGCCCTAAGGAGCTTCTAACTTATTTTTGTGAGCTATGGATTCTGATTTGAGAAATAATATCAATTTTGGCAGGGTTTACCCTTATTCAGGTACCAGAAATATGATGGCCCAAGACAATCCCTTCAGTGAGAATCATTCTGAATTTTTCATGACTCGGGGAAACGTTAGTCTCTCTACACCTGATCAATACTTTCTCCAAATTGTCTAATGCTTTCTAGAAATCATCCCCATATACAATGAAGTCGTCCATATAGACTTCTACACAGTCATGGGTTAAATCAGAAAAAATAGCTAGGAAAACCCTCTGAAAGGTGGTAGGGTAATTGCAAAATCCAAAGGGAAGAACCCTATAATCATAAGTACCCCATGGGAAAGTAAATTTGGTTTTCTCGTGATCTTCAGGGCAATTTGGATCTGGTTGTAAGCACTTAATCCATCTAAGAAAGAAAAGTACCTCTTCCCAGAAAATGTGTCCAAGACCTGGTATATTAAAGGAAAAGGAAAATAATCTCTATAGGTAGCCTTGTTCAGCTCTTTAAATTCCACACAAATCTTCCATTTTCCATTTTTACAAGGGACAATAACTAATGGGGATACCCACTTGCTATTTGAAATAAGGTAAATAAAATTGACATGTAGGAGTTTTTGGAGTTCTTCTTTTACTATATCTTTTAAGGTTGGATTCATTCTTCTTTGGGGAGGCCTAACAAGTCTAATTTGATCATCGGTGTAAATATGGTGTATACAAGTGTCCTCGTGAATTCATTTCATGTCTGAGTAATCCCATGCAAAAGCACTGGACTGTCCTTGAATCATTAGGATCAATTTTTTTTGTTGATTTGATTCCAAGCTAGAATTGATATATAGAGATTTCCCAGAGATTATTTCAATAGTCTTAACAACTGACTCTTCCAATTCATTTATTTTTGATATAGTGAACAATGTAGAAGTGGAGGGATGTTAGACCTCTTGAAATTCATAGCTGAAAATATGTGTAAATTATGGAAAAGATTGAGGATATTCAATGCATTATGTATTGGCTAAAAACATAATTAAAATATGTTCTTCAGTTTGTTCTTGAACTCTCTTTGCTTGCTCAAGTGTTAAAAAGAGTTGAGCACAATCCTCCTTCCCATATGGATTCTCCAACCATAAAGGAACTTCATTGGTTGGTTGGGAAGAAGGAAAGAGAATAAGTTTCTGACTGTGGGTCCCATTGGAAATTGTCATCTCCCCAGACTGATAACTAATAAATGCATCGAAAATGGTCAACCAAGGTCAACCAAGCACAACTGGATGTCCAGGTTTATAGGATTTTGAATGAATTACCACGAAGTCCACAAGATACTCCGAGGAGGCTAAGGTGATTGCTACATCATCTAGACTTCCTACTGGGTTGGTGACTGATTTGCCTGCTAATTCCAACAGGGTTTGTGTTGGCCTTAAGTGATTTAGTTGCAACGTTCACTTGATGTCAACAGTCATAACATTTATTGCTACTCATAGATCAATAAGTGTATTTGACAAGGAAATACCATTAATTTCTATAGTCACCACTGGATTTCCTGGATCATTATATTTAGATGAAATTTCTGATATAAATTCAGACAGTTCTCCAACCTCCTATATAATAGGAGGATCCTTCCTCTTCCTCCTAGGATTTTTTCAAAGATCCCTTACAATCCTAGCATATATAGGAATGTATTTAATGGCTTGGAGTAGGGGAATATTTAAGCATATATTCCTTAGTTCAGCTTCCACATCATGTCCTATTGGTACCTCAGGTTTTGTTCATAAGTAACCTTTCTAGATAAGGTGTAGGATTAGTTTTCTGAGGTACTTCTGATGGTTGAGGAGTGTGAGGAGGAATTTCCTCTTATACAGGAGTGTCTTCATCTTCATTTGGTTGGTTATCTATTTGTTCTTCTTCTTGAATAACCACTATAGAATTTGGTTTATTCAATACCTTCCCAAAACTTAATTGAATTTGATTCAGTGAAGTGGGAGTTATCACATAAGTTGGGAAAATCTGCACTTCAAGATTTTGTACAGGTTGTGTAGGTCTATTGTTCAGATTAGGGATGGGTTGTGCAGGAATAAGGGTAGGCCGAGGGGGGTTTGGATTAGGTGCATCTTGCATTTGTTGCTACTGGTTTGGGTTCAAAGGAAATGTGATTTGTTGTTGTAGTTGGGAAGGTGGAGGTAGAGAAGGTAGATTAAATTCATGTAACAACTCAGAGATATTGGAAGGATATCGTGGGTAAGCAGGAAAGGTTGGTGGATGAAAAGGAACATTTCCATATGAAATCCCCTTCCATCCTTGTTTCCAAGGTTGGACTTGTGGTTGCTAAAGTTTCCATTGAGGTAAGGCATTGGAGGAATCCAGTGTTGTTGTGAGTATTGTGTGGTAGGGTCGAAGAACATATTAGGATTTTGTTGTCTCCGTGCTCTCTTAGGAGGATATGATGTTTCCTGAGGTTCCCCTCCTCCCTTAAAAATGGCTTTAGTCCAGGTAAGGAAGGGAACTAATTGGTAGGGTGGTCCTCTATACAGAGCCCACAAATTTCAACGACATTTATAAGACATTCTTTTTCGGGACGCCTTTTCCTACATCGAGGACATAAAATTGCTAAAGTAGCATTTTCTTCTTTTTCTTTCATTTTGATTTTCATGGTATCTAATTGGGTGTTGATTGTGTTTAGGATGTCTATTTTAAATTTTTCTAGCATATTCCCTAATTCTTTCCTTGTAACACCTCTTGGAGTAGGTTTAGTAGTTTTTCTTATAGAATTCCTTATACTTTTGGCTTGGATGCGGAAGTACCTTTAACAATACTCCGCAATGTCTGCGAATAGATTTTGGTATACATCCCCAGATCTCATAAGGTTCAGTAACTCAATAGATTCATCCTTTATACCCTTTAGGAAGATGGTCCTAACTGTGGTTGTGTCTAAGGGGAATTGTTTTGTATTTTGATAATTGTATAGGAACCTTTCTAGGTAATCTTCCAGACTCTCCTCCTCAGACTGTTGCATTTTAAATATATCATTCCTAGCATCTCTAGTTCTGCAATAATACTGATATTTATAGAGGAAATTTTATTTCATACCATCCCAAGATAAGATAGTATGTTCTCCTAGACTCATAAACCACGTTAATGCTAAGTTTTTAAGTGCAGCTGGAAAGAGTTTTAATTTTTGTGCACTATCAATATAATTTTAACTTCTAAATAGTATATCAAATTGAAAAAAAAATGAATCATGATCTTTTGTTGACATACCATGGAAGTGAGGTAGTGATAAAAGTGGAATATTCTTCATGGAAACATCTCTGGTAATGTATAATGTTGGGAATCCAAATGTCTCAATTTCATTATTTTCATTCCCTTCCTCATCTTCCATACTTCCGAACAACACATTATAGGATGTAGGTGATATTTATCCACTAAGTGATGGTTCAACCACCGGATTGGTTGGGATATCCAAATGTTCCAATACTTTGTGTGTTTCTCTAATGGCAGATTCATCCTCTTATACCACTACCTATGTTCCTTTTCTAGCTCCTCCTTCTTATTAGGGCATCAGAGCTTCCCTCACTGCTTGTTGTGATATGTTTTCAATCTGCACAATAGCTTCAGATCCAGGGGATTTGGTTGTAGTTTCAATTGCTTCCCTTGAGATCTATCCTCTTAGAATTTTTCCAACACATAAATTAGCTAAATTAGTGTGGGGGGGCTTTCTTGATTTTTCTGTAACTTTGGGGGGTTTTCTTAAATTTTATGTAACTTTAGATGCAATAAATATACCTTTACTATCCCTACGTCTACGTATAAAAAAGAAGAAGAGATAATACTAACACAACACAAACTTTAACTATTAAAGGTAAGAGGACAACCTGACTTTGGAGAAAACCCACTAAAGTGGATGTGTGGGCTCTTCCCTCACATCTTATCATCTTCTCTCCACCCTTAGTTCGTTCTTAACACCAATCCAAAACCATAAAAGAAATCTAATTCAAATACTACCTATTATCGTTTACAACTCCCCGACAACGGTGCAAAAAATGTCGGTGCAATTATATGTTCAATATATTGAAATCATTTAATATGTCAATTTGGTTTCCTAATCAATAGAATTGATGCACTATATGTGTTGATAACATATAAGTTCCTATGTTTGATCAGTATATCCTATATAAGAAACACTCCAAAACCAATGATTTGTTTCACAATCTTCAAACAATCTTCTTCACACAGTTTAAAAACCAGAAAGCAAAACTCATAAACAAAATCTCAACAAGCATGTGATTTAAAGACTCTTGCTCACATAATGAATATGTTCATTACAGTCTCATGAAAGGGAAAGATGAACTTTGACTCTATTTCCTGTAGCAACTAATCTAGCAGCAATTTGTAATTAACACTCTACACATTCTTAAAAGAAATATCAATCAATCCTAGAAGAAATACTAGGTGTAGTAAGATACTCCATTATAGGTGCATGTAGAGTGAGAGATGGAGATCTTGACTGTGCCTGTATTTGCAAGATGTAACCTAATCAATTCTGGAAGAAACTCTAGGTGCAGTGAGATACTTCATTATAGGTTCATGTAGGGTGAGAGATGGAGATCTTATTTGTCCCTAGATTTGCAAAATAAAAATAAACATTAAAGCATTCAATCTAACAAATGATTGTCTACATACACACACACACAAGGATACCAAGTATTTATTCAGAAATCTATGTTGCACTCAGAAATATCACTCACTCAGAATTAGCACACATTTATATTGCATGCTATCAAGTGTCTTACTGAAACACAACATAAATGAAGTTAGGTGCTATGATCAAAACACACAATTAATCTATCCACACACAAACCATAATTATATTCACAAATAAATACAATGAAGCTTATCTTGGTTGGGTCGGTGAGCCCTTCTCGTACCAACAAGGTAGCTTTAAAATATACTTACAAAAGGAAAGATTTGATCACACACATAAATTTTATGAACTGCAATTTATATCATTACTTCAGAAAACAGGTGTACAATCAACAGTCTTCAAGAATCAAATCTACAGCATAACAGTAATTAACTATGTCTCTATATATCTATCATCTACAAGGCCTTCTCTTTTAAAGAGAAATAGTTGTTACAACCAAGACCTGGAGATAACATCAAATGATTACATGAATGTTACAATTGGTTGAGATAACGTTTTTCATGCGAACGACTTCATCCTCATGACACAAAGTGCACGAGGATGAAGTGTATCATGGTCTTCAATGAACAAAGGATGTTTGAGCCAACAAACTCCTTGGACCCATCGAGAGCAAATTCGTTCAAACACCCAAGCCAGCAGTTGCGGAACTAGTACCAGACGTGCATAGCTAGAACAAGAAGATTGGTACCAGACACACATAGTCAAATATGTATTGGTACCGGACTAGCACAGAAATAGGTACCATATGATCATAAAAATAGGTACCGGACGAACACAACATTGGTACCAGACGAGCACAGAAATAGGCACCGGGCAAACTGAATATTGGATTAACGTCAAAACAAGTACCGAATGACTAGGAGTTGTGTCATAAGGTCTACTTGGATTAATCAAAGTAATTAGAGAGTATTTAACATCAATTATTCTATTCCAATTATTAAGAAATCTTATAAATCATGATTTAAACATAGGTTACCTCATATATACACAAGGATGTCTAAGAGACATGTCTTTGAAGAAAAGAGGCAAATAATTCATATATTTGAGGTAAAGTTGGTCAATATATAGGACAGGATAATGTAATTAGAGGCATAAAAAAGGAGATCCAACACTCTCTATATCTGAACATCCTTGGTATAAAAATATGGCATATTATTTGCAGTATCAAAGGTGCCCATACAAGTTGGATCCTCATCAGAGAAGGAGACTCCGCCTTGAAGCTTCTAAGTACATTATTTTGGGAGACTCTTTGTTTAGAGGATATGTTGATGGCTTGTTGCTCTGTTGTGTAAGTGATGATGAAGCATAGAAAATATTACATGAGATCATGGATCATCAACATCTGTCATTCATATTGGTTTCCATTTCTCTGCTAAAACCATCGCCTTTAAGATCCTAAGAAATGGTTATTATCGGCCTTTTATCTTTCGTGATTCTTATAAATTCGTGAGGTCCTATGATAAGTGCCAAAAATTCACTGGGAAGGAACATTTTTTTGCCATGCCTTTACAACCTGTATTTCCATATTTCCATTTTTCAAAGTGGGGTTTAGACTTTATTGGCCGAATCAATCCTCCATCCTTTGTAGGGCATATCTTCATTTTGACAGCCACTGATTACTTTACTAAGTGGATTGAGGTTATCCCTCTTTGACATGCGCAAGATGAACAAGCAATTTCTTTTCTAGAGTCCAATATCTTTTCCAGATTTGGCCTTCCATTAGAAATCATTACGGACAATGGTCCAGCCTTTATTTCTACAAAACTGACCCAATTCCTTGCTAAATTAGGTGTCAAACATTTCACTTCATCTGCTTATTACCCTTAGAGAAATGGACAAGCGGAATCCACTAATAAGAATCTAGTTAGGATTATAAATAGAATTATAGAAGACAAACGTCGCTAGTGGCACACACTTCTAACTTACGCTCTTTGGGATGACCGAACTACCACTAAAGAAAGTACATGCTTTACTCCCTTTCAGCTCGTATACAGCCAAGAGGCTATTCTGCCTATTGAACTAGATCTTTCTTCCTTATGCTTGATGTTACAGACCAAAGAATTAAATTCTTGTAATGTGTCTCAAAGGATAAATACTTTGTTAGCCCTGAAAGAAAAAAAAAAAATCCTTGGAAAATCTAAAAGGGAGGCAGCAAACAGTGAAGAAGTATTTTGAAAAATGAGCAAAGACTGTTGAATTTAAAATAGATGACAAATTCTTACTATGGGACTCGACCCATACTGAGAGAGGAAGGAATTATAAGTTCCAAAAATTATGGCTAGTTCCTTTCAAAATTGCTTATATCATTGGCAAAAATTCTTATCTTCTTAAGGACATGGATCAGAGAAGGTTTTCTTATAGTACCAATGGTTCCCACTTGAAACATTATGTGGAACCAGCTTGATCACTAACTCTATATTGTGTAAATATGATTGTTGTACATATTTTTGTCTTTCCTTTGGTTTGTCATTTTGGTTTATTGGGTTTTAGTTTCTATTGTTTGTCTTTTTTATGGTCATACGAAGTAAGGTATGGATCAATTTTTCCATAGTTATGTCATTTCTGCAAGTATTGTTGATCAATAAGAATAAAGTAATACACAGTTGTTATGGTATCCTCCTTTCAAAACACTCCTAAAGTAGATTTTTGCTTTCAACACTGTTGTAGCATAGTTGGTTTTGATTTCTTCCCATATTTTGCTATCCCTTTCTTCCCTCGATTTTGATATTCAAGATAATATTAAAAGTACCCTCTTTGAAAGTTATAAATATTTTTGGTTACGATTCCTATTGATTGTTATGCGTACAAGACCAATTCCCCTCATACATCTCACTTTCCATAAGTTATTCCATGAAGTCCCATTCCATCAATTCCCTTAAGCCATTATTTCCCCCCTGTTGCATAACTATTTTCTGAATAGCTTCAATCACATATTCCTATTGGTTTATGGAACTAAGATTTATGAGTTCTAAATCTACTAGAAGCAGATTTCCCTGTCGAGTCGCTAGTTTGTTGATGCCCAAAAACGTGTAACATGAAATCCATGCCCACAAATGACTTGCAATTCATTATTGCTATTATATATTTATTAATAATACTAAATAGGTGGGACCCCTTTAGAACAATAATAAGGGAGAAAAATGATTACTCTTGTTAACATCTTCAATTTGCGCTCATGATTACCTTACAAGAAGAATTTCACAGTTTGAAAGTAAAAGAAAAGAGCCTAACCTAGTTCTATTTATTGTTAATGAATGATTGGGTGTATTAGCAATTTGATCTCGAGTGAAGGGAATGTTTATTTCATTATACATTTTGCTCTTGCTACACCTATATTTTGATATGTTATTCGTGTTGGATTACTGAGAGGGGGGGTGAATCAGTAATAGAGAAATTTAATCCTTTTTAACCATATAATACAAGTGTTATATCAATGAAGCATTATCATCCAATAAATGCAGAGTAAATAAACAAATGAACAATCATACACATACACAATACACCAGTGTTTTAAGTGGAAACCCAAAGCGGGAGAAAACCACGAAATGCTTTTTCTTATATGTATTGAAGAACTACATTCACTAGAAGCACCAAATTCCTTTGTTTTCCAACTTCAACTGGAAGGAGGCTCCAACCCCCTAGTTTCTCAAGCTACAACCAAATGGAAGCTCCAACTCCCCAATTCTCTGGCTACAACCAGAAGGAGGATACAACCCCCTATGTTCTCCGGCTACAACCGGAAGGTGGCTACAACCACATGTCCTTGCCCCATCCAACCACCATGAAGTAGAAGTAGAATGATGCAACCACTGTCACACTATCACTATGAGATATACCGCTGTAAACCTGTACCAATAAACCTGAAACATGCATCAACATGTACCTCAACCTGTAATCAACTTGTACCATAAACAAGTGCATCAACCATGCACCAACCTGTACCAAAAAATCTGTAATCAACCTGTACCATAAAAAAGTGCAACCAACCATGTACTAAGTATGTACCAATCATGTGTCAAGTACTCATCAACTATGACTCATCAATATGTACCATATACACCTTATGTATGTGCCAACTCATCAACTACTTGTCTCAACCATGTACCAAACTTGTACCTCAACCAAAATCCCTCATAAATTTCATCATCCAAATATGATTTGTAACTTTGTAATAGACCTAGTGTATATGATCACATACCTGCAAACCATCCTTAACTTTAACAACCAGAGACTAGCATTTTCATCAAATGTTTATTTAGTCTCACAAAACTAGTTTTGGATTAGTCAATAACCCTAACTTGAAATAATCATAACTTTGTACCTGAATGAATAAAGATCTGAAACTGATACAAAATTTTCTTCAATGTGTTTTATTAAATTCCTCCAAGTGTCACTACTTGGAACCTCTCAGAAAAGGAGTTATAGCAAAAATGGCACACCTTCTTGAATTCTGGCTTATTTTAGAGAGCGACCTTGTAGAGCGTTCCCCGCACAAAATATTTGTTGAATTGATGTGAAACTTTTACATAGAATACTACATACTGTACTCTAACCAACACATTTTGTCTTACTGAATTTGGATCTGTTATGAATAAGTTATGATGTTTTTACCCGAAACACATGTTTTTGACTAGTTTCAGGACTATCCACAAACCCTATTTTCCATGGAGTGTAACTCAAAAAATACAACGACCCACAAGATGAATTTTTTACCACAGATACTTGGATATGTTTCCTTATTGGAATAGAAATTTCACAGTCTGAATCATTCTAGAAAAAAAATTATTGCGAAAATGGTGAGATGACCTGAAAAAAACATACCTTAGAAAACATCAATAAAAGAATTTATCCTTCCTTGAATTTCGGCCTTCTTTTCTTCACTTTCCTCGGAAATTAGGCTTAGATATCCTTTGGTTACCTCATAAACCTATAGGTATTCAATATTATCAAGTGTCTTAAATGAGATATCCTTGCCTCTTATTTATACTCTCCAAATAGCTTCCTTAAAAACATCTTCTAGGTCGCTTTGCCCACTTTCCTTATTTTAGGGTTAATCCACTTCTAATTTATCCATTAAATTTATTATTGAATTATTTTATTTTGTATTCACTTTGAATTAGAGTACACTGATCACTTAAATTTATTATTTACCTTTTAAAATATCTTAAACCACTTTGACTAGTTTGACCTTTTGGGGCTTCTAGATGACATATCAAGGTCCTCCAACTTCTTAAGGCCATAACTGTCAAACCGTGAGGAGTTATGTGACGTTCCACATACCACCAGAAATGGAATGAAATGTACTATATATATAGAATAGTATTACCTAAAAATATATCAAAACTCATACCATTATCCATCAAACAAACTTGGTTCCATTACCCAAACCTGGGTTCTCCAACTTCTCACGGCCATAACTCTCTAACCGTGAGGAGTTATGTGACGTTCCACATACCACCGGAAATGGCATGACAAGAAATATCCATATAGGATAGTTTAAATGAAAAATTCACTAGATTTCATCTCATTATTCCACAAATAAGCATGGGTTCTCTAACCATACTTCTAGGATAACTCAATCCGCAAAGCGTCTTCTCGTGAGGGCTTTCACCATAAGGGGACCACTTTGGAGTTCATCCATTTCTACTTATTATCAACCATGACAAGAAAATAACGAGTCATCTTTACATCAAAAATATTGGGTCCATTACCCAACCTTTGTGCTACGGGGCTTTCTTCAAGGGTTGACATCAATGATAACCAACTTTAATCAACAATTCGAATACTAAGTGCAGGCTACACACAAACTTGTGGTATATTTGGGTGATCAATTGTTATGTGGTATAGCAATATCCATTAACAAAAAATTTGGGTCATGTTTACTTTGATGCTAAGTATATGATGGGCATATAATAAATTGGATCCATGCATCGACCTTGAGCCTGACTCTTGATGATATAATTTTTTTGGAAAATGTTTAAAGTATGGTTAACATATGTTAGAGCGGATTTTTGGAGGCTAAATGCGCTCTAGAGTTAGTTTTGGTTGATGGAATTTAATTTATAAGATGGGAAGAGACGTGCTTTTACTGCACATCATACTTACCCTACCTCAAAGCTACCACCTTCATTATACTTCTCACACTTGTTTTGGTTTCTCTGGTTAGTAGCACTTCCATTGTACTCGACCCTTGGCGGAAAACAATTATGATCAGGATTTTTATATCATTCTTCTTTCAGGTATGTGGATTTTATCTCTTCATTCATGGATTGTGGGCTATGATCCAGATAAAATCGTCTTGTTGGATCTTAGATTTTGCATGCAAAATGTGTTTTCTTCCAAAGTTTACAGGAATTTTTTGTGAGCATCATGGCCCTGTTAAAATACGTTTCAATTAGGGTTTTCTCCCATTTTGGAATTTAAGCGATTCAAACTGAAAATATAGTTCGGGATTCTATTACTTGAAGTTCATGGTTTGTTGCGCTTGGAGGAAATGTTGGTATTACTAGGATATGGTTGTTGGCAAATGTCTTATGGGTGAATACGTTCGGTTTTACTCACATTTTATGATTAATTTTTTGGGGTTTTTCTCTGTATAGGGGAAAGAACAGTCTCCTCTTGTGACTATTGTATATCACCCTCACCTCATGCCCAGACCTTGGAGGATATGCAGTCCTTTCGTATTGTTATTACCATTGTTTGCAGAGTTATGAAGGAAAGTGTATTATGTCTTATTGTCACTTTGAAATTTTGTTGTGGGAAGGGATGGTTATTGTATCGCTTGCAGTCCACACCCTCACCTCACACCCACTCTGTCTACTCCAAGTTTTTCTACCCCATCAAATATGAATGTGAAATTAATGAATTTAAACCCATATTCAAAATCTTGCCTAATTGTTTTTACTCAACCATTGGAAGATTGATTAAACCCACAAAATCATGGCTCAGATTGTTATTTATCCATGAGAGAACTCGGTCGACTTTGAAGTTAGTATGGATTTGACGAAACAATGATTATTAAGCTTGCATTGGGGTTTCTAACCTAGTTTGACTTCACATCAATGATTTTGGGGCTATGGTGTATTTTTTATAATGAACAGTTGGTGGTTTTATGATTCTTTTCTCAGCCTTTCGTGCTAACTTTTATAAATGAATCCAGAATTGTTTTGTTGATGGAATGCTCCACCGTTTAAAAGGAAGATGAAACTTTTTTTTGGCACAGGGGTAGACCCAGGTCTCAACGCTTCAACAACACACCAAAAAAACCCTAACTACCAACCCTTTTGGCAACACCTGTGAAGCAGATGAAGTCTCACCTGAGGTAGAGGTAGGGGGCATTGCAGGACTCATGTGTCTACAACCAAGATGGGACACAGATATGTGATTACAACACTTAATAGAGCACTTATCTAGTAATATGCATAAGATTATGATTCTCATTCACATCACAGAATTAACCCTTATTACAGATCAGCGCAATAACGATCAGATCAAGCACATCTAATTACTTATCACACAGAACTAACTCAGATCTAGCATCCATTCACACCATTAAGCACTAAGCTACAAAATTAGATGCACTCATCATACATTATAAAAACAATAAGCATAAATCACATAAACAACATTGCACAAAGCACATCAAGACACAGGATATACGTGGTTCACCCCAATGTAGGGTTACGTCCACCAACTTCTTCTTATTCTTTATTAGTATTCAATCTTCTTACATTCATTTTCTTCTGTGCACAAAGCCACAGAGCCCAAATCCGTAGAGGAAAGGAGATCTATGAGTTGTGTACCAAATCCTCCATCCCAAAATTAGGTCAAGGCACAGAGCCAACTCCTTAGTAGCACAGAGCACTTTCAAAAACACTTGCACTTAGCTCCACAAGTCTTAACATACTCTTTGCACAAAGCCAACTAGTCATGCACTAAGCCAATTAGTATTACCTTTACATCACTTAGCTACTACTTATTTATACATTTACAACCATGTTTAATCATGGGTAAACCCATAGGCCGACATCCCTTATCCCATTAATTAGACCCTAGCAAACCCCTTGTTGGGTCCACAAGCCCGCAAAATAAGCGAGATCTCGCGATCTCTGCTCCGCCTGGGCACTCCATCTTCGACCATCCTGTCGAAGTCCCAAAAGTGGTCAAACACGACCAATGTTTCCTCAAAATTTGGTCAAGGTCCAACAGGCCCCCAACACTCACCTGTGAATCATCCTGAGTCACTCAGATCTGGGCAACGTTGCTTCAAAGGCCTCGATCTTATCTCAAGCTGCCTCGACCTGTTGCTTTTCCAAATCCTTCTGCTCGGTGAAATCCTGAATCATTTTCTTTGTAACAGGCCCTTCCAAGCATTTTTCCACTGTCGTAACCACTTGTTCCAGCTGCGAGCCTTGTCCTTCAATCTCTTCAAAAAGAATGCATGTTTCATCCTACACCAGCTAGAGTCTCTGTGTAACCTCCATGACTCTTCTCTAGATGGAAGTAACATGTTGTTGGATTGTGCATTGTTCCTGTGATCTTTTCGTCCTCTCAATTGCAGTGAGTAACTTCATTTGCGCTTGCACGGTGGATGTCTATTGTTGCACCTCCTGGGGCTATGCTTCCAGTTTCCTCAGCTCTAGATCTTCTGCGAGGTGTTCATAGGTCTATGCACTACAATCACTCAATTACTTACATTCTGAGGTGAGTTCCCTAATCCTTCTGATTGCGCTCTTAGCGATTTCTTCCCTCTGATAGTGCACTTCTTGCGGAGTGCTCGACACTTCTTGGAGATCTAACTCTATTACTCTTGCTTGAAGCTGTTGAATGGCCTCATCGAGCTTCCCCACTTATCTCAGCTGACTCTTCTTCCTCTTGTGCCAAGCCTGGCACAGAGTGAAGTTCTTTAGTCACTGCTTCTTTAACCGCAGTCTACTCTACGATCAGCTGGTATTTTTCTTTCTACATCGTTTCTTTATCCTCCTCGGACATCGCCTAAATTTCCTCTTTCTCCTTCTATGCAACGCAAAGCTGCTCTAAGACCTCCTCCTTCTCTTGCTTCAAGGCTTCTGTAGCCTTGTCCTTTTCTTCTTGGACTTGACAAATTCGAGCCTCTATTGCATCTGTCAGCCTTTGTAATTGGGTGGGATCATCCCCCAATTATTCACTTTTCGACCAAGAAGGCGTAATAGGTACTACGTGGCTCAAATAGATGGCTTGTTGTATCTCTTTCACCTCTTTATCAATTCTTTCATGCAGTGTTTCTTGCTTCGCTCCATGTCTTTGCAAGATGTCCTCTGAAGAATCTTGCACGACTACGATGATGAGATCTACATCGTCCACTATGAGCACATTCTTCAATAGAGGCTTATTGGCTTGGGTCTTCTTTCTTGCTGAGGGTTTCTACGGGGAAACCTTTCTTTTCTTCGATGTTTCGACCTCGGTAGGGGGTGTTATCACCCCATAAATTATGGGAATCAGTTGATGACTTGGATATTATCTGTGTCTGGTGATTTGGTTGACAAATGATATTGCATTCTTCAAATAATTTGTGAAAAGAAAAAGAAAAAAGAAAAAAGAAAGAAAAGAAAGAAAAAAGAAAGAAAAGAAAAAGAAAAGAGGGCTAAAAAGAATTGAAACAAAGGCCCCATGCAATAATGGCAACTTGGTCATACCTTTCAAGCATGACCAAGTTCTTTTAAATTTTCAATGTTGATAGGTTAGTGAATGCATCTGATCAGACCATCTAATCCTGATCAGATAGCCCCTAGATTAGAATTAGTGAATACATCCG
>JASDQU010013187.1:187823-205395 GCA_032191745.1 Picea mariana
AATGAACCTTTGTTTAAAACTACTTTGGAGAGGATCTATATAAACAGAGGATCACTCTCAAGAAACGTTGGTTATGATATGCCATGTGATACGATTTTTGATAATACAAATCTGCTACGCATTATGTTAATTGTTGTTAAATGATTTGAGTCATTTTATGAATTATGGAGCATGAAGTATGAATAGTTCGTGCATGGAATGATCTGAATAGCTCTGGTTTTCTTTTCGGCGATTGCACCTCTTGGTTGGGCTCACCAACAGGTTCAAGTCACTGCCTCTTTTCTATATTAGAGTTAGTTTATTTCAGTGTTTTAGAATTTGCATGTAGGTTAGTTTATTCAAGTTTGAGAATTACTTTGTTAGATTCTTGCTCAACCATTCTTTGGATTGTATCATTTCTAGTGTGATAATATCATATACTGATGAATGTTGAATGCGATATTCACTACTGTAGAACTTAAAGAATGAACCAGATTTGCTCTATTTCCAGTTTTTAATCTGAACATGATTTAAAGGGAATGTGAGTTTAGATTCATTCTGTCTTGATTAGGATAGTTAGCTTACTCTGATTCTGTTAGAATAGTCAGCTCACAGACTGTTTCTAGTTTTAAGTTTGATCATGATTCAAAAGGAGTACGAGTTTAGATTTATTCTGTTCTGTTAAAGTACTTATGTTACAATCAGATTAAAGGAAGCTTCCAGTACCAGTAGGGTAAATAGAACATTTATTTATTCTACCTGTGGACAGATTCAGAACTATTTTTGATGTTTAGATTAAAAGATTTTCAAAAATGATCTTTCTTTTATGGCTTAGATAGAAATGATGATTAGATGTTTAAGATAATGGTAGATAGTCTCGGGAGACCACATTGGATCAGAAATAGAAGTACCTGTACTTAAGCACAAAACTGTTTTCCTTTGATGAATCAAACATGAGATGATTAGTTTCAAGATTATCATTAGGGTTCAGTTTTTAAGAGTGAGTGTGTGTTTCATTCTCAGAATAAATTTCAGATAGGAATTATAATCTTACCATCACATACAGTGTAGCAGCTCTAAGTTCACTCACCCTGGTTTAACAATTCAATGTTTCAGGTAATTAAAATCTTTAAATTTGCATCCTGACACCTACATAATGGCTTTTGGTGAAAATGTTTGGGATGTGGTAGATACTGGTTATGTAAAGCCAATTGTACTAGCCAATAAGGATGACAAACTAGAATTTAGCTTCAACGCTAAGGCTATGAATGTTATCTTGAGTGGGCTTGCAGAAGCAGAATTCGTAAAAGTTATGCATCTAGGAATTTCCAAAGAAATGTGGGATAAACTCATAAAAAATTTATGAAGGTAATGAGAAGGTAAAGGATGCCAAGCTTCAAACCTACAAAATGCAATTTGAACAACTGAAGATGAAAGAAGATGAAACTATTGGAAAATTCTTTCTAAGAGTAGAAGAAATGGTAAATGCAATGAAAGCACTTGGTGAAACAATTGAGGAACCTTCTTTAGTTCAGAAAATCTTGAGATCTCTCCCAGATAGGTTCAATCCGAATGTCTCTGCTATAGAAGAACTAAATGATCTAAAAACCATGGAGTTTGATCAACTTCTAGGATCATTGACTGCATATGAAATGAGAATAGTTAAAGATAAACCCACCTCCAGAGAAGCATCATTTAAGGCAGACAAGAATGAGGATTCTGAGCCCGATGAAATTGAAGCAAAATTTGTGAAGAGACTGAAGAAGTGATCAGGCAAATACAAAGGTAAACTACCTTTCAAATGTTTCAAATGTGGTAGGATAGGTCATTTTGCAAATAAATGTCCCCACAAAGGAAAGGATCAGACATATGATGATGAGGAGAAATACAAACACATAAATTTCTTTAAAGAGAATAAATTTAAGAATAAAAGTATTTGCGTAAACAATGATGATGATCCTTCAGATGATGAAGACAATAATTCATCTATTGAAGATAAACTAAATGAATTCATACTTATGGCCAAAGAGGAATATGATAATAACAACACAGGGAGTGATGTTAATGAAGAATAAGTTGTGGTTGACATGGAAGGAGAACTGATCAGTGCACTATAAGAGATTGATAGACTAAGAATCAAGAACAGAAAGCAAAGACAATTGCTGATACAGTTCGAGAAAGACAGTAAAGAACCTGATGAAGACCTTGTCCTACTAAAAGTAGAATTAGAAGAGGCAAAGAAAATCGAAGACATTCTGAAATGACAGTTATCAGAAAAGAAGGCAAGATGTGAAGCATTAGAACAAGAAGTAGTGAAAACTAGGAAAGAGATGGAGAAGTTTCAAGCCTTGTATAATCAGAATCTGTCAAGTATTAAAGCCTCAAAAGGATTAGCCACCATTCTGAATCAACAAAGGAATCCAAAGCTAAAAACTGGTTTGGGTTATGAAGAGGGATCAAGTAGTGGCAAGCCAAGAGATGAAGAACCCATCAAGTTTGTCAAATGTACAACCAATGAAAACAACAAACTTGCAGAAACAAAGGAAGACAATCAACCGCCTAGGATGAGTAAGGAAAAAGGTGCCAGGACTAAATCTGTAGAACAAAGAAATAGTGCCCCCCTTGCTGAAAGACGTCATCAGTATGAAAGAAATCGATTTGCTCAAAGAAGACAACAATTTTCCAGGTATAAAGAATTTTTCTATGGCTATTGTTTCTACTGTTCTAACTTTGGTCACAAAGCTATAAATTGTTCCTTAAGACTTAGACATAAGCAATTAAGATTTCAAAGGAATAAATACTTCCCACAACAAAGAATGATACAGCCAAGTAACAATTCTTCATAGACTGCAAATTGCCAAATTAAGTCTAGGGACATGCAACTAAGGAGGCCAAGAAATAATCAACAGTCAATGAGTAGACAACACTGGAACAATAAGTTTGACCTATTGAATAATGAGATTTAATGCTACACCTTTCATAACTTTGGACATAAATCTATTGATTGTCGGTTAAGGAACTATGAACCAGATTCGAAATCCCCTCCTAAAAATGTCAAGTTTTGGAAGAAGAAGGAAAGTGACAAGTGTGGATTAGTAATGTCCGCTCAAAGAAAAATGAACCCTTGGTATATAGACAGTGGATTCTCCAAACACATGATGGGAGACAAAGACAAGTTTCTATCTCTAAGTGAAAGCAAATCAGGAAACGTAACCTTTGGAAATGATGCTCCAGGGAAAATAAAGGGCAAAGGGATGGTGAGCTTAAGTAATGGAAAAGGAAAAGCCCAAGATGTTCTTCTTGTAGATGGGATGAAACATAATCTTCTTAGTGTTAGTCAAATGTGTGACAGAGGATGTGAAGTGGTGTTCACGTCCAAGGACTGCAAGATAAAATTTGTAACCTCAGGACAAGTGGTGGCCAAAGGCATAAGGAAAGAAAATAATGTATATGTGCTGAAAGAAAATAGAGAAGAATGTCATCTAAGCAGACATGATGAAAGCTGGTTATGGCATAGGAGACTTGGACATCTAAATTTTGACCACTTAATCAAACTCAAAAAACTCAAGGCAGTAAAATATCTTCCAAGAATATCAAACCCCCAAGATTCAATGTGTAAACCCTGTCAAGTAGGGAAGCAAAACAGGACACAGTTTAAGTCCAAGAGCTTTACTTCAATAGAGAAACCACTCCAACTAGTTCATATGGATTTATGTGGACCATCAAGACAGGAAGGCACAGGGAAAGAAAACTACTTCATGCTGGTTATCGATGATTACTCCATACTTACTTGGGTTGCCTTTCTCAAGGAAAAGGCTGAATCATTTGAGAAGTTTAAAAATATTTAAGGCTTTAACTGAGACTCAAATAGGCAAGAGGTTAAAGGAAATAAGATCAGACCGGGGAGGAGAGTTTATGTCAAGAGACTTCAAGGAATTCTATGATGAGCATGGGACCAAGAGAGAATACACAATCCCAAGAACTCCACAACAAAATGGAGTTGTTGAGAGGCAAAACAGAACAGTGCAAGAAATGGCCAGGTCAATGATGAATGAGAAGAACAATGGCCAAACATACTAGATAGAAGCAATACATACAACAGTCCATGTTCTTAACAAAGCCCACCTCAAACCAAAAAGTGACAAGACACCTTATGAGCTGTGGTTTGGGAGACCTGCTTCAATTAAACACTTCAAAGTCTTTGGGAGTAAATGCTACATAAAGAATAATGATGAGAACCTTGGAAAATATGATGACAGGGTTGATGAAGGTATATTCTTGGGGTATGATACAAACAGTAAAGGATACAGATGCTATAATAAAAGGCTGCATAAAATGGTTGACTGTATTGATGTAAAAGTTGATGAAGGAATCACAGCAAGAGAGATGTACAGTAATGATTCTTCTACATAAGACACAACTAAAGTTGAAGATGAACAGGTCCAAGAATCAGAAAATGAAGACTCTGAATTAGATGAAGACTCAGACACTCAGACAGACTCAAATCAATAGTCAACTTCAAATTCCTCCTTTAGAATCATTCAAAAGAATCATCCTGCAAGTCAGATAATTGGAGAAAAAGACAAAGGTGTACAAACATGAGAAAGCTAATCAAAACCATCAAACAATCTCATATAGCTTTCATATCCATGCTGGAATGCAAGAATTTCAATGAAGCCAACAAAGATGACCACTGGTTTAAAGCAATGAATGATGAACTTGATCAGATTGAGAAAAACAATACATGGGAGATGGTTCATAGACCTGAAGCTAAAAACGTCATTGGCTCCAAATGGATCTTTAAGAATAAGTTGAATGAGAAAGGACAAGTTGTCAAAAACAAAGAAAGGTTAGTCTGTAAAGGATATGCTCAGATAGAAGGACTGGATTTTGATGAAAAATTTGCACCCGTAGCAAGATTAGAAGCTATCAGAATGTTTCTTGCCTATGCTTGTCACAAAAGGTTTAAAGTCTATCAAATGGATGTCAAGTCATCTTTTCTAAATGGATATTTAAGTGAAGAAGTCTATATGGAACAACCATAGGGTTTCAAACTGTCTGATAACCCTGACTTAGTATGCAAGCTGAAGAAAGATTTATATGGGTTGAAACAAGCCCCTTGAGCCTGGTATCATAGACCGGATATGTATCTTAAAGACAAAGGGTTCAAGAGAGGAACAACTAACAACAATCTATACATTAAAACAGAGGATAATAATTTGCTCATTGTATTGGTCTTTGNGAATCTGAGTTTGAAATGTCCATGATAGGAGAACTGTCATTTTTTCTTGGTCTGCAAATTACTCAGAGGTCTGAAGGGATGTTCATTTCTCAAGAAAAATATCTAAGAGATATTTTGAAAAGGTTTCAAATGGAAGATTCTAAACCTGTGGGCACACCTATGGTTACTGGTTGCAAATTAAGAAAGGATGATGACTCACCTGATGTTGATCAACTTTCATATAGGTCAATGATAGGCAGCCTGTTGTACATCATAACATCTCACCCAGACATAATGCATGTTGTAGGAATGGTTGGAAGATATCAGTCTACACCTAAATAGAGTCATTTACTAGCTGTCAAAAGGATATTCAGGTATTTGAAAGAAACCATGACTTATGGTCTGTGGTATCCCAAAAATCAAAATTTTCAGTTAACTGCTTATTGAGATGCAGATTGGGTAAATTGTGTTGATGAGAGAAAAAGCACCAGTGGAGGAGCATTCTTCCTGGGTGACTCATTAGTAGTATGGATTAGTAAAAAACAAGGTTCCATTTCTTTATCAACCATAGAGGCAGAGTACATTGCTGCTGCTACCTGTTGCACTCAGGTATTATGGATGATTCAGACACTTGCAGACTTGGAGGTAAAATATGCTGCACCGATCCCAATTCATTGTGATAACACTAGTGCCATCAGTGTGTCTAAGAATCCTGTATTCCACTCCAAGACCAAGAATATTCCCATAAAATACCATTTTATGAGAGAGCAAGTCACCAATCAGGTTGTTCAGGTTCAGTACATTCCAACCACAGAACAAATAGCAGACATCTTTACTAAAACTCTAGCTAAGACCCCTTTTGAATATCTCCGACAGAAGCTGGGAGTCATCCCGTTTCACACTTAAGAGATTCCATCCTGTTAGGGGGAGTCTTATATTAATTGCATATCTGATACCTTCTAAAAATACTGCAACAGCTCGGGGGGAGCGTGCTTTCTTTGACATTGATGTCAAAGGGGGAGAAAAGGATAGGTCAGGGTGCCTTTGTTGCCATCAATGCCAAAGGGGGAGATTGTTGGCATGTTTTATAGGCAACGTATGCTTGTCATTGATGGAAAGTATAGCAACAATGATGGCTTGAGTACAGGAAGAATGTGCCAGGCGGGCACCAGAAGTATTTTGGGAAGATGCAACAGAGCAAGCTCGATAAGTTCATCAAGTGATAGTGCAGAGGATTGTTGACATGTTTAATAGGAAAAGTATTATTTTCATTGATGGCAAGATCAGAGTATGCATCGATGGAAAAATAGGGAGAAAGTAAGCTCAGGAGGAATTAGCACAGAGTCGAACATAGTGTGAAGGTGTGCTTATTCATTTGATGGCAAACAAGTAGGCAAGGAAGACTAGCAGTGCAACGATGATCGAATGGAAAGATCGAAGTGTTGGTCAAACTCCATTTCGGAGTTTCGACTACCAAGATTTCAGATGCCGGGAGTTGGAGATGTTAAGAACTCCCACTACAGGAGTCCCGAAGTCGCGAAATGAAAAATCGCAATATAACCTGACACGTTGGATCAAGGACAAATCTGGACCGTCGATCTAAGAAGAAGACATGGTGAAAGATCATGCTTTTGCTGACTGAAAAGTCAAAGGAATGAAATGCTCCAACCTTTCAACTCGCGAAGTCGTGAAATGTGAAACCCCAAAATCCCAAAATAGGCACCCCAACAAAGACTCCATTTCGGAGTTTTGGTTCCCGAGAGATGGAGAAGTCAAGAGTCGAGACTCTCCAACATAGGAGTCCCGAAGTCACGAAATGCGAAACCCCAAAATCACGAAATAGGCACATCGCTCAAAGTTTCGGCTACCAGAGTCTCGGTTACTAGGAGATGGAGAAGTCAAGAGTCGAGACTTTCCAACATAGGAGTCCCGAAGTCGCAAAATGCGAAACCTCAAAAATCGTGAAATAGGTGCAATGCTCGAAGTTTTGGCTACCGGAGTTTCGGATACCGGGAGATAGAGATGTCACGGACTCTCGTCATCAGGAGACTTGAAGTGCTGAAATGAGAAATCCCGAAAACCTGAAAAAGGTGCATCACTTGGAGTGTTGGATATTTGGATTTTAGTTACTGGGAGATGGAGATGACAAGGACCCCTCATCACTAGGAGTCCCGAAATCATGAAACACGAAATGGTGAAATGATCGAAGCCGTTGGATCAAGGAAATCGTGGACCATTGATCCGACTCCATATTGGAGTATCGGATACTGGGATTTCGGATACCGGGAGGTTGAGAAGTCAAGAGTCAGGACACTGCATCACAAAAGTCCCAAAATTGTGAAATGATAAAGACTCCATACCAGAGTTTCGGATACCGAGAGTAGGAGGAGTCAAGAGTGAAGACTCTTCATCACGGGAGTTCTGAAATCGTAAAACTCGAAGTCATGAAATGTTAGTGAAGACAAGCTCCTTTTCGGAGTTCCGGGGGAGTACTAAAATACTCCACTGCAGTGATCCTGAAATGCCGAAGAACAGAATGCTGAAATGAATGCAATATTTAGAGAATCTAATCCAACGGTGCAGATGAAACTGAAGAAGATCGGAGGGCTACTATAGCACTTCTCAGTGTAATTGCTAGAAACCACTGATGGTTTTTGCCAGAGGAATTGAAGAGACTTCTGTGTGATTTCCAGAGGAACTAAAGGGTCACAAGGAATCTTCCAGTAGGAGAAAAGACTGTTCCTGGAGGCTATTGATAGTTGGAAGAGCGTTGAAGCCGTTAACTACGACAGTGAGGTTGAGGTCATCTGCAACAGAAGATGAAGAATCTCAACTGCCTGTGATGTGAATGAATTTGATCATGACACCCAGTGATGATGGACATATGGACTTAACAAAATAGAGAAGCTGAAGAGTTGTCATGATGAAGAGGCAGAGCACTTGACATGCAAAGGATGAAAAACCATTGCAGAGAGAGGATGCACAAGATGCACAGGGAGTATAAGAATGTGGAGAAAAGAAGAGAGTGGGCTATGGAAACGAGTGATGCATGTGTGAAGAAATAGGTGGAGTGAAGTAGCTGAAAGGGACAGAAGAAAAAAGGTGCATCAAATGGGAATGGTGCACAGAGCACAAAAGGGAGCAGAACAAAAAGTGCAATGGATGCATGCAGGAAGACAGTGAGGAAGACAGAGCAACGAAATCTTGCAGAACAATGATGAGACTGGTAAGCTATTKTTGAACACTATATCACTGTAATAAGTTTCAGTAATTCATATTGATAAACTAGGGTGGTAGGGAGGTGCTAAGGAGGACTGGTGTCTTCAAAGGTTCAAGTGGGTGCTTGAACACAGGGAGTTGGTGCTAGAGAAACAAGGGAGTTGGTGCTTCCTTCTAGTTGGTGCTAGAAAAACTAGGGAGTTGGTGCTTCCTTATACTTTGAGAGGATCTGATGGCCATTAGGGATTCTGAAGGATCCAATGATCATTGTTTCTCTTCTCAGATGATCTTGCCATTGCCATCAATGACAAAAAAATATGCATACTCTGCCTCTGTTCGAAAACATGACAACATGGACCTTATCAGGTTCACTAATTCTGACTGGGTTGGCGATAACATTGATCTCAAGTCCACATCTGGTTACTCACTCAGTCTTGGTTCCAAGCTTATCTATTGGTTGAGAAAGAAGTAGGATTATATTTCTCTATATTCAACCAAGGAAGAGTACAGAGGGGTAGCTAACATAACCATTCAAGCTATGTGGCTACAACATTTTCTTACTGAGTTGGGAATTCAATTTCATCGAACGATCTTCATATGGCATGACAACTAGAGCACTCTGAAGTTCTGTAGAGATCCAGTTCATAGGCAGTGGATGAAGCACATCGATATCCACATGCACTACATCCCAGACTTAGTAAATGAGCGGATCATAGAACTGCAGTTCTTTCCTTTAGCAGAACAGACTGCAAACATCTTCACCAAGACCTTCATAGGTATAAGTTCCATTCTCTACGCAATTGTCTTGGAGTGAAGGACACATTTGCCTAGAAACTGTCAGTTTTCCTTTTTACATACATTGTACTTTGAGGGGGGGTTTTCCCATGATTTTTTCCCTCTTTCGTCGTTTATAGTAGTGTATCTTTTGTATTTGGGTACCTAACATGTCCTCATTCCCAGGACCCATTCTTTATTTTCACCATACTGATGTTTAGGGGGGGTGTTGGAGATACTTCACACACACCTAGGATTTCTTTTTCCTAAGGTTTTCCTTATGTTGATTAGTCATTATTCAATCTCTTGTATTTTAGGGAGAATATTCCTCTAGGAGAATATTCTCGTCAGTTCACACTTCAATTTGATCATTTGAGTGGATTCTAGATGCCACATTGGGATTATCACCATGGAACAATGGGATCATCACCAACTAATGCACATTGTCCTTGGGATCATCACCAGAATAGTGCATTACTCATGATTCCATGATATCCTCCTCACTTCAATTTGTTTCAGTCAATTAACTGAAGACTGATAGACTAGTTAACTCAGACTAGGTGGCAGTTCACTTCCGTAATTGCCCGAAGACTAGACTAGGTGGCATTTTACTCCCGTAAATGCTGGTGTGTGTCCAGTTCACTCTAGACCACCACTATGGTGCATTGGATTCTCCTCCA
Organism: Picea mariana; assembly: GCA_032191745.1. NCBI lineage: Eukaryota > Viridiplantae > Streptophyta > Pinopsida > Pinales > Pinaceae > Picea > Picea mariana. The sequence continues at coordinate 197,697 of JASDQU010013187.1, forward strand.
GTATGAATTAGTTCATTTATAAAGAGTATATCATGTGTAAATTAGCATTCATTCATTTGGTTAATGAGAATTCTTCCAGTCTTTCTCTCCTGCCTCTCTTTTCTCATATTTTCTCTACAATTGTGTATGTCAATTCCTAGTTAGATATATTCTGTGCAGTTTCAACACATTTACAAAATCCCCTTATTTTAGGAGTAGGAGAGAGTCTACCCTAAGGGAAGCGTCCTTGGTGGCCTAAAGGGCTGGGTAGGTTAAATATGTGTCAAGAAATATTCCCCCTCTCACTGGTCACCTGAGTCAAGAGTGTCTACGTATGAAGAATTGAGGCAAAGAAGAGCATTGATGTAGCTTCCCTGAACAAGAACAATATAGCATGCATATAACAATTTCGAAGTACTAGAATGATAGTAAAAGCTTCCAAAGACATTAGACAAAAAAATATAGTGGGTGAATAAAATTTGCAACAACTTATCAACTTACAACAACGATAAATGTTTTGTAACAACCACAATAATTATTTCTCATAATTGCAAGAAAATACAATGGAAACTTAACATTTATCAAGTAGATTACCTAACAATTGTCACAAGCAAGTTATGAGTAAGTTATCTATGAGTTATCTTAGTGTATGCAAACAAATTGTTGCAGTTAGATGGTTGTAGAAAACATTTATAACAACAACAAGAAAGTTAGATATCTAGGCTAAGTTAGTGTTAGACTTAGTTAGCAAATGATTGAGAGAATAAGGTTTGAGTGTTTGATCAATCTTCCAACAAGAGAGAAGTGAGAACTAGTGCGTTTTAGGGTTTATGGAGTCAATTATATCATCACAATAACTTGGAAAAATACCAATGATTATAGTTGTCTAAGAGATGAAAAGGTGGAAGCTTGAGGAGTAGCACGTTAAGTCCTCAAGTACCAATCCCTTAAGAGAAGGTTCAACTAGGGTGCAGGCACTTCTAGGCTCGAGTGATTTCTCCTATCCTTAAACTCTTGAAATATATTTAATGCAATACGAACTAGACAAATATTCTAAAATGCTAGAACTTTAGGGCTCTAGAAGCCTTAATCTAGACAAGATATTCTTAGGAAAGACTAGAAAAATAAAGAGTAAGAAAGAAGCACCTTATGTTTCTTACTCCTAGGTTTTTCAAGAAAGCAATTTAATAATCTTAAATATGAATAAGTAAACATACCATAAACATTTATCATAAAATGAAAATTGCAGATTTACTTATTTCACCAAGAATAATCAAGCATAAAGACCCTATATTTGCCGAAATTCCACCAAGAAATGATCCAAAATGCATCCAAACAAGTCTCCAAGCAAGTGTGCCTCAAAATTTCAGCCAAGTACCCCAAAAAGGGCACCAATTTTAGTCCCCCCTTGTAATATGTGAGTTATGATGAAAAAATGAAATCAACCAACTATATTTATATGGAAATCTTGGCTAATTTACCCAAAAGTTGTGTCTTTTCACAAAATAGAGCCTACATGTCAATTTGGCTCTTAAAATTTAAAATTAATTTATTTTCAGAAAATAAAACCATAAATAGGGTGACATCATCCTTCCTAGGGTGACGTTAGGCCTTCTCTATGAAGCGTTGAGGTCATATAGAAAAATGTTTGGCCTCCAAAGGCCCTCCTCCATGCCACACGTGCAATAATTCTACTCTAACTCCTCCAAGTGTCAAACCATATCCCTAGGGGACATCATGGGATACTATAGTGAAGTCCAAGGCCTCCAAAGGCTAACATACATGTGGGGAAGGGTGGAATATCATCATCCAGGCTTACCAGGGTGCCTCTAAAGGCAACATCCTCTTCTTTCATTGTGAAAACCAATCATCACGCTCTTGCCCCAAGTTTGGGGTCTCTGCATCCATCCTTGGGATCCAAGCCCTCATGAAGGTCCAAACTAATCATCTCCTCATGAATATCTGTCCATCGGGAAAGGCCCTGCAAAGGAAAACATATATGCCCTCCAAGGGTCCATGAGTCACAAGTATCATAACACGTAAGCCACATCTAATAATAAAACCGCCCGAGCATGTGCATCAAACACCCCTTTTCAAACCAAACAAATGCTCAAAGACGTTATACAATTTGTTAAATTTAGGTGTGGGAGGGGTCTTAAGGCATCCTATTGGGTCACTCATTCCCCAATTCCAAGGTGTTTCTCAAGAGATGATCTAGGTGGATATCGATGGCCACCCACCTTCTCCAATTGGCTCAAAACAATTTTCTGGCAATTTTGGTAATTTACTATTTTTAGCAGTTTTTCGGGTCCTGAACTTCTGGAGCCGTTTTGAGGCCCTAAACGATGTTTTTTGAGAAAACGGGGAGCAACATGGATCTATGATCGATGTTTCTCATAGATCAATGTTCCTCACCCAAACATTGTAGTCCTCGAATAGATCTTTCCAATGAGCTATTGAGTGCCCCAAACAGAGATCGTATGCAAAAGTTATGCCCCTAGGAAGTTGACGTATCAACTACCCCCTTTAGGGCCCACAAACCTTTTGGCTTTTCGTCTTCTGGGGTCAGGTTTTTGGATTTTACTTATGTAAAAAAGTCCCTTAGAGCCTCATTTTAATAATCATCTTCTTGCAAATGYGAKTAGCCATCACATCTCTTCTCAGAGATAAGCTGCCACCATTCTAGCGAGTCTTTCACTCTGTATTTTTACAGCCTTTGTACATTTCTTTGATTAATAGAAATCGTGTATTACTATATATTTGTGTTTATGGTTGCATATATGATACATTTATGTTATATTATTGAATATMTGCAATATCTCTGTGCATTTCTTTATTATATCTTCGCTCTCATTTCATACCGAAAATAATCYGGATCAATGGTATCAAAGCAGACTGCTCTTGATCATTTTTTCAGTGCATGTACCCGACGAGGTATGAGTATAGCAAGTTGGGTCTCGAGCTTGTCTCTCTTGAGGAAAATCACTCTCACACACCCAAGAAACCCTCAATGGTGGAATAAAAGAAAAATGACAGAGCAAACGATCCTATCAGTATGTTGCTTGAGCAAGCTCTCACGCGACAGAGGGACGAAATGATGGAGAATTTTTCCCACATCCTTCAACGCCTACCGATAGCAACAGGCACATATTCATCAAGAAACCACTTTGGAAGCACATCGCCTTTTAAGGTATGAGTTAATTTTGATATTCCTGTATTTGAAGGACAGATAGATGCAAAATCCCTAGACAAATGGTTAGATCTGCTAGAAGGTTATTTCTCTGTTCATAATTTTTTCAACAGAGAAAAGATCACCTTCGCACTCCTTAAAGCTCTCCCCCATGTAAAAAATTGGTGGGAAGCTTACTGGGAGCAGAGTTCCACAGAGGAGTCTTGGATATATGGAGCCGAGCCCACTTGGGATTTTTTTGTGGATGCGGTAAAGGAACAGTATTATCTTGTTGGTAACTATGAGGACCAATACATGAGATGGAACACACTGTGACAAGAGAGGGGCCAAGCAGTTCTGGAGTTCACCAATACATTCCATACCTTGTGCACCAAGATGGGTATCAAAGACTCTGAATGACATTTGGTTCTAAAATACCGTGGGGCTCTACACAGATACATCCAAACTGAAATGGATTTTCTAGACATCTCATCACTCGGTTCTGCTTATCGATATGCTGTTAAAATTGATCAAAAGTTTAAGCACCAGAACAAACAGGAGTTCAGCTCTACAAATTTGCAACAACCAAGGTATGACAAAGATGGCCCTAATAAACAGTCTCCCGAAAACCAGTCCAAGCCACATGAAAAGAAGGGTAACGGGAAGATAAAGAAGGACACCAGAAAATGGTATGATTTCCACAAAATCCCCTGGCACAACACCGATGACTGTCGCTCAAGAAAATCATTGGTGGCTGAGATCAAAGACAAGGAGATGAACCCTAATTCAGAATCTGATTCTGAAAGTAATGGTAAAAGACAGATCATCCACGCAGAACCCACTGCTATCGTCGCAACTGCAACAATTCAACCAAAAAAACCAACAGATCCAGAAGAGGGGGAGCACCTTTTTCATTCACAGATGTGGGTGAAGGGGACCCCGCTACATTTTATTGTTGATAGAGGAAGCTAGAAGAACCTCATCTCAGCAGAGGTCGTCAAACAGTTGGGATTTTCGAAACCACCACACCCGCAACCATACAACATCGGGTGGCTTCACCAAGGATGAGAACTTCGTGTCAGCCAACAATGTCGATTTTCATATGACATCCAACCCTTCAAGGATGAGGTATTATGTGATATTTCCCCATTGGATGTCTGTGATGTTCTCTTGGGCCAACCATATATGTGGAAGTGCCATGTTGTTTATGAGTCTCGACCTCATAGTGTCATTATTTATTTGGGGGGTCATCTCTATAGAATACCAGAGGTAGTTCCAACTATTGTTCCACCTAAACAGTGCCGCAAGGTAGTATCTCAAACTACAAAATTCATCTTCTTTACAATCTGTTCAAAAGGGGAATAGAAGGACACTGCAACCGCTACAGCCTCACCCCAAGCACCTTCTATCCAATAGAAGCAGTTCGATAAGGTTGCAAAAAAGCGCAAATATTCCTTCTGCACACAGTCATCTCATGTAGCCAGATCGGTTAAAAAGGTCCAACCCTTCCAACCACAGGTTCGTGACAACCGTCAACAAACCAAGTAGCTCGACGTCTCTAGCAAGGCAAGAAACTCACCAAGATTTAGATTCAACAATCGCTTTCGCCTCTCCCCTGGGAACTCAATGCAATGGAGACCATTTATTCCTAAGGAGGGAGGATTGATCCTGGTGGATATCGGTGGCCACCCACCTTCTCCAACTGGCTCAAAACAATTTTCTGGCAATTTTGGTAATTTACTATTTTTAGCAGTTTTTTGGGTCCTGAACTTCTGGAGACGTTTTGAGGCCCTAAACAATGTTTTTTGAGAAAATGAGGAGCAACATGGTTCATGGATCAATGTTTCTCACCCAAAAGTTGTATTCCTCGGATAGATATTTCCAACGAGCTATAGAGTTCCCCAAATGGAGATTGTATGCAAAAGTTACGCCCCTGGGAAGTTGACGTATCAACTACCCCCATCAAGGCCCAAAAACCTTTTGGCTTTTCATCTTCTGGGGTTAGGGTTTTGGATTTTACTTATGTCAAAAAGGCCCTTAGAGCCTCATTGTAATAATCATCTTCTTGCGAATGCGAGTAGCCGTCACATCTCTTCTCAGAGATAAGCTGCCACCATTCTAGCGAGTCTTTCACTCTGTATTTTTACAGTCTCTGTACATTTATTTGATTAATATAAATCATGTATTAATATATATCTGTGTTTATGGTTGCATCTCTAATACATTTATGTTATATTATTGAATATCTGTGATATCTCTATGCATTTCTTTATTTTATCTCCGCTCTCATTTCGTGCCAAAAATAATCTGGATCAAGAGAAGCCCATATAAGCCATGTGTGTGTGTGAAGTGGATAGGGGTGAACTTCTGTGCATGGGGTTCCTAACATACAAGAGTTCATATTGTCTTATTTATGGGTTCCTTTGTAGAGGGTAAGTTGCCCTTCATTCACGATGCAATATATTTCCAAGCCCTTTTGTCACCATTAATTCTTCTTATCTATTTCTTTATATTTCTTTGATTCTTCAAAGACCAAGTTGGAGGCCACAATCCTATATTGGCGTCTAAATATCGATAATGTCATTCACAAAAATGAGAAGGATGGCTCATGATGAGACCCCCTTTTCCTCAGTCTTGTAACTGAGAACCACTACCTTGGCTTGGTGACCAGATGATGGTAATGTCATACCACTAAATACTCATGATCATGATAGGCCGACTCGTAATGAGACCTTCCATCCTCCATCGAACCCCTTAAGTATCCACTATCATTTATTTTTTGGGTAAGGGGATAAGTCTTTTTATTATATTTTATTTACACATAATTGATTTTATGGAGAAAAGGGGTTACGTGAGCTTCTTGGGAGGAAGGCCACGTGGTTCTTGTTTTCATGTAATTATATAAATATCCATTGGGGTTTGTTTTGGGGGGGTTATTCTTCTTCTTCACTCACCCACTCATTGTTCTGGGTTCACTTGTTCTTATTCATTCATTGTTACAGCCTCCTCACTCTTGTTGAATTCCTATGCTCTTGGGGGGATCATGGAAATGAATGGTTGGAGGAGGAGAGCCATTTCTAGATGGTTGTTTGATGATCCCTCCGTTACGACAAGAAATAGTGAGTACAAAAGAGGTATTTTTTTTAAAGCAAATGTTACGATAAGTGTCATGCGTCACAACATATAGTAATCACTACACAATCAATTTCATCAATATCAACGAGAAGCAACATCACTATTATTCAATCAAACATATATCATATGATAACATAAGTAAGCTACCCTCCCAACCTATCATACATGCTTAGGACCTCAAAGACACATAAACAACGCTTAAGTCTAGAATTAATGATCCAGAGGATCAAATTTTGCTCAAAATTCAAAGTTCTCAAAATCACTTCAAATCAAACAGGTGCATAGGCATCGTCATCACGAACCCAACACAACTCAAATGGGTTCAAACAGACATCAAATGAGTGAGATATAGCGTTTTCTTCAAATTGTCAAACAGGCAAAAAAAATTGTTGATTGTACAGTTCGTATAGTTGTTGATGTGGCAGGGCCATACGCTGACGTGGCAAGGTCGTACGCTGATATGGCAGGTGCTGAGTTGGAAAACAGTTGGCAGTTGTGAGGTCAAATCATTTCTCGACACATGGCACATTTTTGACAAGTGGGATAGTACCACGTGGCCCAGAGATGGGCTGCCACGTGGCATCATATATAATTTGGTTGTTTAAAATTATATGGAGTCCATGGAGATTGAACCCCATAACTCCCGCCATGGTGGAGCACCTTCACACAGTGTGGGTTACCAATAACCCACTCATTGTTTCTTATTATATATGTGGGTTTATTTATATTTAAGTTTGATTTGTGATATGGTTTGGGAGCGGTTCAGGCTGGGGCTAAGCCCCAGCCCCCATTCATATTCGGATCACCATACGACCACACCGTGCATGCATTTCAAATGTATTCAAATCCCCTCACGCCTGGACACTTGTCACTTACCCATACGACTTGGAACTTAGCCCTTTTGTGTGCGGGGGACGCAGTCACATGGACCATGCGCTCAACGGCTTTGCGGTTAGGGGGCTAGGTTCCCTAACCGTTCTACAGTTGCATGCGTTTTGCAGTTATGTGCCTGGTGCTAGGTTTAAGCACGAAAAAATGCACAGAGGCTAGGTTGGACACACATAGGTGCAATTTGGCGATCCAGAGACAACAAGTTTGAAGGGGAACTTCCAGGAAGCCTATCTTTTTCAATTTTTAGCCAAATCAGGTGCCGAAAAAGCCCAGCTATGGGTTTTTGGACGTTCTAAAGCCATTGGAGCCATCCATTTGTAATTTTAAGCATTGTAAAGCACATATTTTATCACTTTGAGCAAATAATATAAAAGATCCATTGGAAGCTGGACCAGGAGATGTAGCCCAAGAGAGGGGTGAACTCCTTTATCATTTGTTGTGTTATGTGTTTACTGTTCACTATTATTTGTTGGTTATTATCTGCATCTTGAATGTGTAATTTTCTCTAAAATTTGTGTTTGCAAA
>JASDQU010013187.1:217477-254174 GCA_032191745.1 Picea mariana
AGAAGAAGTTCAAGGGAAATAGAAAAAAAAATGCTTCTATTAAGAAAGAGGGAGAAAAATTTACATGCAAACATTGTTCAAAGGATGGCCATGATGAAGACCATTGTTGGAAACTTCATCCTGAAAGAAGACCCAAAAAGTTCAGCAACAAAAGGAAGCCAAAGATTGCTACAACCATACAATATGATTTAGGTTCTGATTCGGGTGATGAAACAAAAATTACAACCATGGGTTATCAAGGTAAGGGTTCTATTGCAAGTACTAGTTCTTCAAGTAATAGTAATCTCAATGAAACTTGACAAGAAAAAGAAATAGTAGAACTTTTTCACATAAGGGTTGTTTCAAAGCATACCAAGATAGATACTCTGTTTGATACTGGATCTCAAGCAAACCTTATATCTGAAGACACTATCAAGAAATTAAATTTGGAAACTATTCCACATCCTAAACCATACCCTCTAGGGTGGATATGTGACAATGCTAAATTGCAAGTGACAAGAAGGTGTAGACTTAGGTTTGCCATCATTGCAAATTTTATAGATGAGGTAGAGCTTGATGTTATTCCTTTGGATATATGTGATATTGTGTTGGGAAGCCCATACTTATATGATAGGAGAGCCATTTTTCATCGTCATGAGAACAAGTATCACTTGTTTAAAAATGGAGTTGAGTACATTGTTAGAGCACATACAAAGAAGATGAATTTGTCACTTGTAAATGCGGGACAAATGAAGAGATTAGTCAATGCTAGTAAGAATTTTGTTCTCTTGATGATTAAACCAAAAGATAATATTGAAAAAGAAGTTTTCCAAGGTTGTGATGCAAAATTGAAATCTAATCTATATGAGGTTGTTAACCAATATGATGAGATGTTTCAGGAACCAAAGGGATTACCTCCAAGAAGGGGTATCCAACATGAAATACAATTGCAACAAGATTGTCCTCTTCCAAACATTGGTATGTACAGGATGTCAGTCATGGAGAATGTTGAAATTAAAAAAAAAATCCAAGAGTTTCTTGACAAAGGGGTCATCATGCCAAGCACATTGCCATGTGGATCTCCAATTGTGTTAGTGCCAAAGAAAGATGGTACATGGTGTATGTGTGTGGATTTCAGGGCCTTGAACAAGATTACAGTAAAGAATCGCTATCTTCTTCCTAGAATTGATGATTTACTTGATCAATTGAAAGATGCTAAGTATTTTACTAAGTTGGATTTGAGAAGCGGATATCATCAGATTAGGATTGCCGAAGGAGACACATGGAATACAGCTTTCAAAACAAAGCAAGGTTTGTTTGAGTGGATGGTAATGCCTTTTGGACTTTGCAATGCTCTTGCTACTTTCATGAGAGTTATGAATGATGTCTTAAGGCCTTTTCTTGATGATTGTGTTATTGTCTACTTGGATGACATTTTGATTTTTAGAAAATCTCGTGAAGAGCATGTTATGCATATAAAACAAGTTTTAGATGTTCTGAGAAAAGAAAAGTTGTTTTTGAAGATGTCTAAATGTGAGTTTGGAAAAACCTCACTTATTTACTTGGGGCATATTTTTGGTGGAGGAGAACTGAAAATTGATCCCTCCAAGGTCCAAGTCACATTGGAGTGGCCCAAGCCCAACAATGTGACAGAGGTAAGAAGTTTTTTGGGAGCAACCCAATATTGGAGAAAGTTTATTGCTAACTTTTCTTCAATTGCAGCTCCATTACATGCAGTGACAAGCGTCAAGCAAGTTTTCCAATGGGGAGGCAAGCAACAAAAGGCTTTTGATACTTTGAAGGAGAAAATTAGTTTAGCCCCAGTTCTTGCACTTTCGAATTTGACACAACCTTTTGAAATCCAAACTGATGGAAGCAATTATGCAATGGGAGCATTCTTGTTACAACATGGTAAGCCCATTTGTTTTCATTTTGAAACTTTTAATGGTGTCGTGATTAACTATCCTACTTATGATAAGGAGTTGTATGCATTGGTTCAAAGTGTGAAAAAATGGAAACATTATTTTTTGGGGAAAGAAACGATCATTCACACAGATCATCAACCACTACAATACTTACAATCACAAACAAAACTACAACAAGCAAGGCACTTCAGATGGATGGGTTTTCTACAAAAAATCCATTTGGTCATAAGGTATAAGAAGGGAATTTATAACAAAGTTGTTGATATGCATTCAAAGCCTATTATTAGTGCTTCAGTTATTCTTAAGCATAGTCATATCATGCATGAGAGCTATGTTGAGCAATATGCTCTAGATGCTGATTTTAAAGAAGTATATGCAACTTTGTGTCATTCTAATCATGTTGAGAAATTGGATTACCATGTGCATGATAATCTTTTGTATCATATTGGCAAGCTATGTATTCCACAGGGTGAAAGAATCAACATAATAAGAGAAGCTGATTCTTCTCTTATTGCTGGTCACTTTGGTGTAGGCAAGACGGTGGTTAATTTGCAAAGGTACTGCTATTGGCCTAAAATGAATGAAAGTGTTTCAAGATATGTTAGAGGATGTTCATTATGTGCCACAAGAAAACCTAGCAATAGAAAGTTGGGTTTGTATACTCCACTTCCGGTTCCTTCTCATCCTTGGGAAAGTATTTCCATGGACTTTGTAGGAGGTCTACCTATGTCTACAAAAAATCATGATTATCTTTATGTTGTGGTTGATCGATTTAGAAAAATGTGTATTTTGATGCCTTGTAAGATGCAAGTTACAACTGAGCAAACGACACAAATGTTCTTTTAAAATGTTTGGGTACCTTTTGGATTGCCTAAATCCATTATTTCTGACCGAGATTCTCATTTTATTGGGAACTTTTGGTCAAGTTAATGGGCACTTATGGACACCAAACTGAAAAAAAACACAGCTTTTCATCCGCAAACCGATGGTCAAACATAAGTGGTCAATAGAAAAATGGTGCATCTTCTTCGTGGTTATTGCAACAAGCATCCTAAACTTTGGGATGAGCATTTACACTACATTCAACATGCTTACAACCGAGCTAAGCACTCTTCAACTCAAACATTGCCATTTGAAGCATGTTTTGCCTATTTGCCCAAATGTCCTTTAGATTTTATCTTTGGGAAGGATATTGCTATTGATGGTCAATATGACATTGATAGGGTAGAAAATTTCATTGAAAAAATTCAGTCGATACATCAAATGGTATAAGAACAGTTGGAAAAGAGTCAAGCCAAGTGCAAGACAAGACATGAAAAGCATCGTGTTGATCACATTTTCCAAGTTGGAGATGAAGTTTGGATTTACATTAGTAAGGAGAGGCTTAAAGGAGAAGGTAAAAAACTGAAACCAATTAGATATGGTCCTTTCAAGATTCTTGAGAAGATTGGTAACAATGCCTTCCATTTGGATTTGCCTCTTTATATGCAAATGTATGCAGTTGTCAATGTTGAGAATTTGAAATTGTATGAGCCTCCTTTGATTGATGATCAAGGAGAACATGTTAAGATTCCTTTTATAGATGATTTCTCCCCAGAATATCTTACATAACTGCATGAAGACACAATCCTTGACTGGAGGATGAGAACTTCAAAACGACGAAATGTGGAATATCTTCGAATTGGTCTTAAAGGCACAAATCCAAGCAAAGCCAAGTGGATTGAGGTTGGGAAGGTGAGGGAACTATACCCTCATATTCAAATAGACTGAAAGTAGACTTTTGGAGGTCCAAAATCTTTCCAATGGGGAGGTGTGATCCAGGGGATCAAATTTTGCTTAAAATTCAAAGTGCTCAGAATCACTTCAAATCAAACAGGTGTGTAGACCTCGTCGTCACGAACCCAACGCAACTCGAATGGGTTCAAACGTACATCGGATGAGTGAGATATGGCGTTCTGTTCAAATTGTCAAACAGGCAAAAAAATTTGTTGACTGTACAGTTCGTACAGTTGCCGATGTGGTAAGGCCGTACGCTGATGTGGAAAGGCCGTACATGTGGCAGGTGCTGAGTTGGCAGACAGTTGGCAGTTGTGAGGTCAAATCATTTCTCGACACGTGGCACCGTATTTAATTTGGTTGTTTAAAATTATATGGAGTCTGTGGGGATCGAACCCTGGACCTCTCGCCATGGTGGAGAGCCTTCACATGGTGTGGGTTACCAATAACCCATGCGTTGTTTCTTATTATATATGTGGGTTTATTTATATTTAAGTTTGATTTGTGAAATGGTTTGGGCGCGGTCCGGGCTGGGGCTAAGCCCCAGTCCCCATTCATATGCGGATCACCATACGATCACACCGCGTGCACATTTCAAATGGATTCAAAGCCCCGTGCACCTGGACACTTGTCACTTACCCATACGACTTGGAACTTAGCCCTTTTGTGTGCGGGGGACGCGGTCACATGGACCATGTGCTCAACGGCTTTGCGGTTAGGGGGATAGGTTCCCTAACCATTCTATAGTTGTGCACATTTTGTGGTTATGTGTTTGGTGCTAGGTTTAAGCACGAAAAAACGTGCAGAGGTTAGGTTGGACACACATAGGTGAAATTTGGTGATCCAGAGACAACAAATTTGAAGGGAAACTTCCAGGAAGCCTATCTTCTTCAATTTTTAGCCAAATCAGGTGCCAAAAAAGCCCAGCTAGGGTTTTTTGGATGTTCTGAAGCCATTGGAGCCATCTATTTGGCATTTTAAGCATTGTAAAGAACATATTTTAGCACGTTGAGCAAATAATATAAAAGATCCATTGGAAGCTGGACCAGGAGATGTAGCCCAAGAGAGGGGTGAACTCTTTTATCATTTGTTGTGTTATGTGTTTACTGCTCACTGTTATTTATTCGTTATTATCTGCATCTTGAACGTGTAATTTTCTCTAAAATTTGTGTTTGCAAATTGATCCTTTTGCATATGCACACTTAATTAAAACTTTGCAAATATTTCAAGAATACAAGCCTTTATCATTTTCAGATCAATTAATCCGATTGATTTTGACCATTTAAGGTCTCAGGACCAACGACTCTTCTAAGGAACAAGGAGGTATCTAAATTCTCTTAATCCAATCATAATTCAAAATTTCAGACTAGATTTATTAGCCATACTTAGACATCATTTCTTCATGGTGCAAAATAATAATCTATTTTACTTAATCAATCTTTCAACAAAAATATAAGTGCAATTGAGTAAGAGAGTAAAACATGAAGATAAAAAAAAAGAAAAAAAAGAGAGCATAAGTAAAATCTTTGTGACCGATAAGGATCTAATTCTAATCATTATTAGTAATTTTCCAAATAAGTTCATTAAGGTCAATCATCATTATCAAGGGCTTCAAATTTTTGTAGTAATACATCCCTATGTAACTTTATATTAAGGAATACTTTTAAGAAATATATAAGGTAATCAATATTTAATTTCATATCCATTAAACACCTATAAGGAGATCCAATTCTTCTTTAAGCAAAGCATAAGAATTCAATAATACTTCAGAATCCCAATTGTAAGACCTCATAAAAGATCAAATCTTCATAATAAATAGTCAAAGGTTTCAATACTATTTAAGAATATCCTTTTTAAGAACTATAAGAATCAACCATAATAAGTAGATAAGTAAGAATTCAAATTGTGTGTCATATCCATTAAAAGGATCTTGGAAATAAAAAAAAAACATATTAAATAATATAATAAGAACTCATACCAATCTTTCTGTCCATACATAAGGAATATAAGAGATCACATCATAACAATAATATGTAAAGATTTAACCTAACTTACATATCCATATAAAAAGGAATTTTAAGCAGATCATTACAAGCAATAAGTAAAGACTATAAGTAAAGACTATATAAGCCACCTTACATATCCAATTAAAAGGGACTACAAGCAGATCAATCATCCCATACCATGATAATAATATTGGCATGAAGACTCTTGGGTTAAAAACAAGGTTGAAATAAGTTGGTTGTTTTCAACCCCCAACATTACACAATGCACCAGGGGATGAATCAGGTACCCATTAACACCCAGCTGCATCCAACACAGAGGTTGACATCATAGCTGTCTGGATTTACCCAATGTGCAAGGACCCACAATATTATAAAAAAAATAAAAAATAACAATTATCAGCAGTTAAATAATTCCAAAATTTAAACTCAATACATAGAGAAAAATGTCCACGCGCGCCATAGATTTCATAATAAAATTAAAATTCTAATAAACAACCAAAGGCAGTGATCCAGAAGAAATCGTGCTCTGGTTATATACCAATTATCAACAATTAAATACTTCCAAACTTTAAAACTCAATACATAGAGAAAAAACGTCCACGCGCACCATCGATCTCATATTCCTTGGGAGGGTATTAACAAAATAATTCTAGGCTGCGTTTTCCATACTTATCATGAATCAAATCCAAATGACATTACACCAAAACTCAATCACTAGAGAAAGCATGTAAAGTAAGATTTGAAATTCAATAAGATAACCAAGGAAACAATCAATAATTTGAACGCTGCATATACATATATTTACTAGTATCCATTATACATTTGAGGAACTGGAATGCCAATAATTACCAAAAAATCACTTCTAGATCCCACAAAACATATCAAAGAACTTGTCAATTCGACTATTGTATTACAAACATTTATGGTGGATTTCTAAAACTCTCATTATACAATTAAAAATATTAATGCAATTACAAAATCTCAAATAAAATATCGTAAATGTTCTTCAATAATGATAGTACTTCTGATTTCCCTCTTGCTAATTGTAGAGACTTTTCCGGTACCTCCCAACCAACGATATGGGTACTCGTCTTTCCCCTTAGTCCCCCAAGCCATAAAGGAGCCAAGCACAAAAACCAAAAATACTATAGCTCCAAGTCTGCCTCACAAGGAAGAGCTACCACTTATCGTCAAACTTGGTCTCCCAACTCTTACAAGTAAAACACAGTCCCAAAATGATTTTGGTAGCATAAATTTACCAATAACCAGTGTGTTCCTTTACCCATATACACCTTTTGTTTTATAGGATTTTACTCAGTCACACATGTACACATGCACAAATAATTAACTTTTTAATTAAATAAATTAAGATTATTCACCCACACACTTGTCACTCTCTCTCCAAGTTGCACAAGTGATTACAAGTTTTTATTTTAATTAAAATTCAAATTCCCTCACATCCTCCCATGTGTTCCTATTCTCTCTCTTAGTTGTTCCTTTATTCCCCGATTCTCATTTAGTGAGTGTCTCCTAACTAGATCTTAGTTAGATTTTGATTAGGAGTCTTCTTCTAGTTAGACTAGTGGTAGGTTGACTCAAGATTCTTTTCCAAGTGTACTCCTATTCTCTCATTTTATTATTTCTTCTAATTAAAAAAATCAAATTATTAATTTCATGCACACATGTGCAATTTATCTAGTCTTTAGATTTATATTCACATTTTTATTAATTTGATTTATCTCATTTCTTTTAATTTAATTTATAGATTTAATTCACTCCACTAACTAATCTTATACTTAGGCTTAGTCTTAGAATTAGGCTTAGATTTTTATTGGGATTTATAATTAATAGATTCACTCTTTAATTAATTATTTTAATCTGACAAGGTGAAATCAATTCACTATTTTCTAGGCCACCTAGATTTATTGACTCAAGTTTTAATTACATGACATGCCCTTCAAGACACACCTCCATGCTCCAAGGGTGCGACTCGCCTTTGACTGATTTTTGGTAGTTTGTCCAACCCTTGGAGTCAACACTCCACTCTGGCGACCTTGTGAGAGATTAATGGTTTCTAAGGAATAAGGACTATGCCTTTTACCACGCCCCTTAGAAATCTTCGTGAGCGACTATCTCAGTCTACCCTCACGACATCGTGGACCTCTCGAAATAGGTAATCATTAACCTATAATTCGAACCATGATGTGATTTCTAGTAGGATGTGACAATGACTCTCCACACCTCTCCCTCAATGTCTGTTTTATGTGCATGGCCCCTTTACTCCTTATGTGAGTCAAATCAGCAAGCAATGTCAGCCTGCATCCATTAAAAAAACACTATCACAGATCCATATCCATAATCATACTAAATCAATCATAGGTTACATATGTGTAAAATAAAATACTCAAACAAAGTACAATCCACTCTTTGACTCAATTCGGAGTCCAAGGAGGTCCATTAATGCCATCATCATCTATAAGTTGTCACGTGTCCTATAGACTCAGGTAAAATTGTCAATAACATCTTTCAATACATATATATTGGAAACAATAAGTCGCACCATAAAATCATCATCATGTATAATCTAGAATCGAAACAAAATCACCATGTACCATAACCGGATCACTTTCACGCAAGTGTCCTCAAAGAATAAGTCGATGGCATGTGATCAGTAGAGCGGGATGTTACATACACCTCCTCTTGTTTTAAACTTCATCCCGAAGTTGTATAGTATATAAAATTAAAGTAAATAAAATTATATCACATATATCTATATGTCTAATCTATCAAACAAGTAGGGAACTGCTGACGCATATCGTATGCGTCCTTCTAGGTAGTTGACTGTGGACTATAATTGTCCCATTGGACCTTGGCCTGATCAACTATTCGATGCCATATCTGTTGAATGTGATGGTCCATAATGAAGATTGGTTCTGCCGTGAGAGCACCCTCGTCAGACACCTGCAAATAACTCATGTCAATCACATGTGTAGGATCACTAACATAATGTCTCAAAATAGATGCATGAAATACATCGTGCATACACCTCAAAGAATTAGGCAAGGATAGCCGAGAAGATATAGGTCCTTTCTTTTCCACAACTTTGAAAGGTCCCACAAACCTAGGAGAGAGTTTATCATCATTTCCAAACTTGATTGAACTCTTGTGCGGTTTCACCCGCAAGAAAACTTGGTCACCAACTTCATAACTACGGTCAATGTGATGTACATCAACCTAATTCTTCTTCCAATCTTTCACTTCGTTAATCCTTTGTTTTATTGATTGCATTTGTTCTTCCATTTCTTGTATCACTTCTGGTCCTACGAGGAACCTATCCTCAATTCAATCCCAACTCAAGGACATCTGACATGGTCGCCTGTAAAGAAACTCAAATGGTGCCATCATAATGGTACTTTGATAGCTGTTGTTGTATGAAAACTCTACTAGTGGCAATAAATCTTCCCAACATTTATGTTGGTCCATTACATACATACACAACATATCCTCCAAAATTTGGTTCGTTCTTTCTGTCTACCCCTCCTTCTCAGGGTGATATGATGTACTAAATTTCAGTTGTGTTCCCAAAGACTCTTCAAAACTAGTCCAAAATCATCCTGTAAACACCGATCCCCGATCAGATATGGTCATTCTTGGTACACCATGTAATCTCACAATCTCCCTAACAAAAACTCTAGCTATGTATGGTGCCTAATACATCGTACGTACAAGAATACAATGTGCACTCTTCTTCATAGTGTCAACTACCATGAAAATTGAATCATGTCTCCTTGTCGTCAGTGGAAATCCAACAATAAATTCCTTTGAAATGACCTCCCATTTTGATTCTGGAATAACGTGTGGCTATAATAACCTTGCCGAATGTCTATGTTCAACTTTTACTTTCTAACATTCTAGACATATTGACACATAACTAACTATGTCTTGTTTCATTCCCTTCTAGAAGAATAAAGGATTAAGGTCTGCCTTCATCTTCATGACTCCCAGATGAGCCATGTATACTGCTCAATGTGCTTCACTTAAGATCAAATTTCTTAATTCATCATTAGGCGGTACATAAATCCAATTTTTCTACCTCAACAATCCATCATTGTCCATTGTATAACCTTCAAACTTTGGTACCATCATGGTATCTTGTCCAATATGTTCTTTAACTTCCTTGTACCAATCATCGTCTATCTGTAACACTAGAATCTTTTCTCGAAGATTCGTCTTAAGAGGTATTACCAAGAATTTGCGTGGTCTCCGACTCAATGCATCTGCCACTCTGTACACCATTCCTTTAATGTAAGTAATCTCAAAATTGTATTCTCTAAGTAATTCTAACCAATGCCTTTGTTGGACGTTCAAGTCACTCTACGTAAATATATGTTGTAATCCACAATGATCTTTCTTTAGTTTGAATTTTCATCCAATTAGATAGTGTCTCCAAACTCTCAAGGCATATATAATTGCCAATAACTCCAAGTTATGCGTAGCGTAGTTCTCCTCATGCTTTCTCAATTTCCTTGAAATGTAAGCCATCACTCGACTGCCTTGCATCAAAAATCCACCTAAAACTTCCTTGGTTGCGTCTGTGCATAACAAGAATTCCTCGTCCATGTTGGAGAATTTCAGTATTGGTGTTGCCATCACCAACTCTTTAAGTTTCTGAAATTCTTCTACGCATTTCTCGGTCTAGACGAACTTCTTGTTTTTCTTTTGCAAATCCATGATTATATTTTCTATCTTCAAAAAAACTTCGACGAATCGTCGGTAATATCCTACTAAACCCATAAAGTTGCATACTTCTTGTACATTTTTTGGTGCAGGCCATTCCATAATAGCCTCAAATTTCTTTGGAATCACAACGATACATTCACCAGATATGATATGTCCCAAGTAATGAATCTTCGATTGGTAAAAATAACATTTTGATAGCTTCCTGTACAATTTGTTTTCTCGTAGACACTGTAGTACCAATCTTAAATGTTTGTTATGTTCTTCTTTCATACAAGAATAAATCAATATGTCATCAATAAATACTTGAACAAACTTGTTCAGGTATTCACGGAACACCACATTCATCAAACTCATGAGTACCCCTAGGGTGTTCGTTAGTTCGAACGGTAAAACTGTAAACTCATAGTGTATGTATCTGATCTTAAATGTGGTCTTAGGGATATCTTCCTCTTTAATTCGTAACTAGGGATATCTTGATCTCAAGTCAATCTTAAAAAATATCGTCGCTCCTTTCATTTGATGAAACAAATCGTCTATTCTTTGCAATGAATACTGGTTCTTGATCGTTGCTTTGTTCAATTGATGGTAGTCAATACAAAGTCTCCACGATCCATCCTTCTTTCTTATTAAAATAACTGGTGCACCCCAAGGTGACACACTTGGATGTCTAAGTCGCAAGTCCAACAATTCCTTCAATTTCATTTTCAACTCCTGTAACTCAGTCATTGAAATCCGATAAGGTGTTCTTGCTATCGGTTCAGTTCTAGGTTTCAATTCGATTGTAAACTCAAAATCTCTTTCGAGCGGTAAACTTGGTAACTCTTCTGAAAACACATATGTGAACTCTTGTACTTCTGGAAGGTTTTGTAATCCTTCTGCCTCGCCATTTTTGTTTAGCGCTAAGATTGCATAAATCTTGCATCCCTTGCGCATACTCTTATGTAGTTGTAGGGAATAAATAAACTTCAAGGACACCCCCTGGTTCCTTGATACAATCACTCTACCTTGTCCTAAATCATCTGTCAAACTTAATTGTTTCATCTTACAGTTGAGTATCGCATCATGCGATTCCAACTAGTCCATACCGATCACAATGTCATAGGATCCTAATATTGTGACATATAGGTTGGCCTTCGTTACAAAATCTCCCAAGTTAATGCTATAGTTCGTAACCTTTCCTCCAACCTTATGTTTGGCACCTGAAGCCATTTCTTTGTATCTGAAATAATGATGCTTGACTTCCTTTACCTCAATTCTCTTTGGCGTTGCACTAGAGATAAAGCTCTATGTAGCACTTGGTTTTATCAAAATACTAAAAGTTTGGTCAGCGATTGTACCTGACATATCAAGTACAATTGACACATAGACCCTACCTCCGCAGGGTCTACTGACCTCCTGGTCTATCGATCTTTCTCTATTCCCGAGCTGAAGCATCTCTCCAGGTCCTTAGTGGAACCTCCATGAAAAAAAATCCACAGCTCCTTACGAAACTACCCCCACACAGATAATCATCGGGAGTAAGTCTCCTCTCCACGTGACCACTGGAAGTGACCACTAGACTAATCAAAGGTGCTTCACACTTCATGATTTCAGGACTTCTATTGCAAGTCTCCCTGACTTTTCTAATTGCCGAACTCCGAACTAGAGCTTAGCGAACGCTAGCTCCTCCCTTTGTCCTTCGACGATGTGATCTCCAACTATGACTTGGGGCTCAACTCCCAAATACTTCGGGACTTCACACTTCGTAGATATCAAAATCTAGCTTGCCTCCTTTCCTCCGAACCCCAAAACCCAAGTTCTACTCGTGCTAGATCAATGGTCCACTATCTCCCGTGATCCAATGGTCCAGATCTACTCTCCTCAAATCAGAATTTTATGACTTGCGACTTATGAAAGTAGCTTCCTCTACTCTTTCGACTCCCAAAATGTTGATATTCATGAGTGCGAAATCAACAGCTTGTTGGTTGTGGAGCCTGATTATCTTCTTGATTTAGAGGTCTTTTGTTTTCAGTCGTGTTAATACCCCATGAGGAGTTTACACCCTAGAAGTATGTACACTCTTCCACGCGGGGGAGTGAAAAGGGGGGTTACCCCTTCTGTGGGGTTTGGGGGGGCTAACCCCCCGATTGGGGGGTCCGGGGGCAAGCGGGCGTTCGAGGGCAAAGCCCCCGAAGGAAAAATTTCCTTGTAAATGTATATTGTAATTTCATTGTAAATCTAGACCATTCATTATAAGGTTGCAGATCTAATGACATAAATTATGTTAGGGTTTTTTTCCCTAGAAGGAAACCCTCTGTTATGAGAGAAATGTATTGCGGCTATGCATTATGGTGAAGATTGTATTCTAAGATAGGAGACTATGAGACAAAGAAGAGGAAGTTACAACGGGTTTGTTGTAGGTTGTATCCCTTCATTTGCTGGATAATAGTAAAGGAAGGACCTGGAAATTTCTCTGGTGGACATAGCCCACACCGGGTGAACCACATATATCTATGTCTCTATTGTATTGTGTATCTTTTGTGTTTTATTTCAGAATTTGTTTTATTTTATTGCTCCACGATCCTGTTTTTCTAACACGGCTCTCGCCCCTTTAGATATGATGGTTGCTATCTCTCCTGAGCTTGCAAGTGTTGAAAGACTCTCTCCTTAACCTCCCTGCAACTCCATGAGATCTAACTATCCATGGATATCGACACTTCTCGCTATAAGAATTTCCACCATCCGTTCAGGCTCTCAATGACTCCTCATTAAATGACTCAGCATCGACCCTCCTGAACTTGATTCCACGAGGTGACTTCAAACCTCATCTTTTCTATGAACTTTTCCAATTCTCTATCCTTCATGAGCTTGGTATTCCTTGAAAACTCAAGGATTCTAAGGAATCCTACGCACACCCTTTGTGGTTTCCACCATAACCTATGGTTATTCAACACCTCCAACTCTGTGCACTCTTTGCGACAAAAGTTCTTCAGCCACTCACTGGTGTTGGGAAAATTCTAAGACTTTGACCTGGATTGCGCACACCTTGCATGAATCTGTGCTATACTTTCACTTCTACTTGTATAAGCTAACGTTACCTCTCCTGAGCTTGTCTGAGTTAAAACTCAGAAAGTTTTCAACGCACTCCTTGTGGATCTTCACTACACTCCTTGCAGAAATTATCAGGAAGAGAAACAATTGAAACTTATACTCTTCTCACGGACTTCATACATTCAACATGAAATTACATATACATGGCATTGAAACAAATGCATAACAAAGACTGAAAATAGACTGCAAACATACCATTCAATAGATACACACAACATTCATAAAAACACCATGAAATTGGATCAACGCATTCTTATATTAATCCAAGTGCTTCTGTACATGGTCTACAACAACAACAACTATCTGCTCATACAAATTCTACAATATCTGTTCTTCTCTATTCTCCTATGCTCTCTTTCTCTACAGCTTCTACTCATACAATGAGAATGATAATACGATACATATGAGGGAGTCTTCTTAAGTTTTCCCTCCTACAACCTTAAGCTATCTTATCGAATTAAAGATTTCTACCTACTTTACATTTATTACAATAAATGCCTACAACCGATAGATGATAGAAATGCTCAAGATCTGTATTACAATCCCAAGACATTAAAAGAAAATATATCTTTTCAGATATTACATTAATTTTCCATCCTTTGAAATTCAAAATGTTTGCAAAATGCACGTTGCTATATATCCAACTGTCCTCCACTTGTGGTTGCTTTGTGGGCGATGCTCCTGCATCATACTGCTCTGGCTAAAAAATTCATGGACTCTTTTCCATGAGCTCCTACACCATCTATCCATGCTTCTGGATATATTCTTCACTTTCCCAACTGGCATCCTCAATCGGGTGTCCTTTCCATTTTACCAAATATTCAAGATATGTTTTCCTTTGGGTCTTCATGCCAACTCTCTGATTAATGATCTTTTCCATCTACGACTTTTCATCTACAGGCATTTGTTTGACCCACTAAATTTCCTTCTTATTTTTTTCTCCATATTTTCTGTAAGAATACATATCTTCTACGTTGAATATGGGTGATATTCCCACATCATATGGAAATTCTATCTCATAAGCATTTGCCTCAAATTTTCTCAAAATCTTACACGACCCTATCTTTTTCATCTTCATCTTATTATATGTTCCCCTTGGGAACCTTTCTTTTTTGAGGTGTGCTAAGAATAAATATCCCACTTCAAATTGAAGCTCTCTCATGTGTTGATCTGCTCTACGCTTGTATTCCTAGTTGGAATTCTGTAACTGCTCTTTAATCTTACTATGGAACTCCTGCATCTCTGTTGCAAAATCTTCCGCTCTAGCACTTCTGAACTCATTCTTCTCTAAGTCTCTCAACTCAGATACTCCTCTTGGTTGCATTCCATACATTATCTGGAATGAGATTTTTCCTATACTCTTATTAGGTGAGTCATTATATGCAAATTCCGCTTGCGGTAGAATCTGATCCCATTGACTGTGATTTTCAGCTACTAAAATCCTCAATAAGTCCCCCATTCTTTGATTTACTACCTCAATCTGTCCATCCGTATGAGGGTGATATGCTGAGATAAAAGATAGATTCATCCCCAGATTCTTCCATAGTGTCCTCTATAAATGACCAACAAATTTGGTATCTCTATCTGAAACAATACTCTTGGGTAAACCATGAAGTCGAACAACTTCTTTGAAAAACAGATTTGCAATGTGTGTTGCAATAGTGGTTTTCTGACATGGAACAAAATGTGCCATTTTTGAGAATCTGTCAACTACCACGAATATGGATTCACAACCCCTCTGTGTCCTTGGCGGTCCTAATACAAAATCCATTCTTACCGCATCCCACAGCCTCTCTAGTATTGGCAATGGTTGATACAACCCTGTATTCTGTCCTTTCCCCTTTGTGTGCTGGCAGATTCTACATCTGTTGAAACAATTCCGCACATATGTCCTCATTCCCAGCCAATAATACAAACTGTTCAATTGTGCAAATGTTTTATCATGGCCGAAATGTCCAGCCAATCCCCGACTATGTTTTTCCTTCAAAATGTTTTCTCTCATAGAACTCTTCGGGATACACAACTAATTTCCTTTGAATAGCAATCCATTGGATTTTATCTCTCAGAACATAATTCTCACATGCTTCATAAGATTCCTTGAAATATGAATCATCTCTGTACATTTCCTTAAGTCTATCAAAACCTAATCTCTTCACACAAAACTCCTGCAGAATCAAACATTTCCTGCTCAATGCATCAACAACCTTGTTAACATTTCCAGAAATGTTCTTTATAAAAAAAGTAAAGTTCTGCATGAACTCAACCCATTTTTCATGTTTCTGGTTTAGTTTCTCCTGTCTTGTTATAAACTGTAAGGCCTGGTTCTCGCTAAACAAAACGAACTCTTTTGGAACCAAGTAGTGCCTCCATTTCTTCAGCGCTTGTATGAATGCATAAAATTCTTTATCATAAGTGGAGTAATTCTTCTTGGCCTCATTTAGTTTCTCAATGAAGTATGCAATTGGTTTATTGTCTTGACTTAAGACTACTCCAATCGTGAATCCACTTGTGTCACATCTCACTTGAAAGGTTTTACTGAAATCTGCCAGAACCAGAACTGGTTTTTCAATTATCTTCTTTTTCAACAACTTGAAACTTTTATCCACTTCCTTTGTCCAATGAAAAGATTTAAGTCTTTTCTTGAGTGTGTCCATCATTGATGCACAAATTCTACTAAAATTTCTGATGAACTTCCTGTAAAAAATGGCTAGTCCATGGAAGGTTCTGACTTCAAAGATATTCCTTGGCGATGAACACTCTTTGATTGCTTTTACCTTCTTCGGATCCATCTTCAATTCATTCGAAGAGATCACAAAACCTAAATAAATAAGCTCCGTCTTCATGAAAGACGAATTCTTCAGATTTATAAGCAACTTCTCTTGCTGCAAACTCCTCATCACTTAAGTTAAATGTCTCAAATGTTCTTCTTCAGTCTTACTGAATATCAGTATATCATCAAGATATACAATTACAAACTTCCTAATGAAATATTTCAAGATTTCGTTCATTAATCTCATGAAAGTACTTGGTGCATTCGTCAAACCAAATGACATGACAAGCCATTCATACAACCCTTCATTCGTCTTGAATGTTGTCTTCCACTCATCACCTTCCCTCATTCTAATCTGATGATATCTGCTTTTCAAATCATTTTTTGAAAAAAACTTTGCTCCACTCAATTAATCCATCAATTCATCCATCCCGAGTAAAGGAAATCTATACCTGATGGTGATTTTGTTTATAGCCCTCGAGTCTATACACATTCTCCATCCACCATCCTTATTCAGACTTAACACCGTTGGTACAACGCATGGACTCAAGCTTTCTCTAATCAACCCTTTGTCCATCAAATCCTAGACTTGCTTCTTAATCTTTGCATTCTCCTGTAGTGTCAATCTGCATGCTGCTTTGTTTGGTAAACTTTCTCCTGGTATAAGGTCAATGTGATGGATTATACTTTTGATGGGTGGCAACGAACAAGGTAAATCGTCCACTACTATATCAATGAAATTCTCCAGCAATTCCTAAATTTCCTCAGGTAGATCATCTATTGAGGTATTGGTCAAGATTACTCTAGGTTTTCTAACCAGAACAAACTACATTTCTTTATCTTTCTTGACTTCATCAAGAAGTTCCTTCCCACTCATTAGAAGTATAGTATTGCTTGTTTCTTCTTTTGCCTTGTCTTCAATTGGTAGCAACATATGTGTCCTACCATTCTTCTCCAAGGTATAGGTGTTCTTTCTTCCATCATGAATAACATTTATGTCATATTTCCAAGGCCTTCCCAACAAAATATGACAAACATCCATGGGAATTATGTCACATAAAATCTCATCTCTATAAACCCCTATCTTAAATTCAATTAGACATTTTTTAGTGACTGTTACCTGATGTCCTTTTTTCAACCACAAGACTTTATATGGACTTGAATGTGCAACTGTCTCCAATTCCAGCTTCTCCACCATCTCTGTGGATACTAGATTATCTGTGCTTCCACTGTCAACTATCACCTTGCATACCCTATCTTTGGTTTTGCAAGTAGTCCTAAACAAACTATTCCTCTAGATTGGATCCTCCATCTCTTTCTCTGGATTTAAGAGATTTTTCCTTATCATCAAGGATCTTCCACCTTCTGCATCTTCTGCCTCAACATTTCTCCTCTGCGCTTCTGAAATGTGAGATTCTCCTCCTCCATCCCTTTTTCTATCGGGAAATTCCCAATATTTGTGTCCTATCTTCCCACATACAAAACACTTTACTTCACCTCCTCTGCCTCTTCCTCTTCCTCTTGCCCAAGGAAAAGTATTCATGTCGGCATATTGTCTTCCCTGTGAACTTCCTTCCTTTTCTGGGTGGTTATGAGGTTTATTTTCTTCATATTTTGGCTTATGAACTTTGTCTTGGGCAATCTCTTTGCCTCTGCTCTGACTTCTACCTTTTCCCCTTTGACCTTGCTTTCGAGCCAATTTCTCTTCTGCCTTCAAAGCAACCTGATAAGAATCTTCCACATTTCTGATGGTCACCAAGCTTATCTCATTATGAATCTCATATCTCAGGCCATTCATGTATCTAGTGACCTTTTCATCATCACTCTCGCGATGACCAACTCTGATGTTAAGTCTATAAAACTCCTTACTATATTCCTTGATTGTCATCCCTTTCTGTGTCAAATTCTGCATTCTTCGAAATAGATTGATTTGATAATCTCTAGATATGAATTTGTCTTTCATCTTTGCTACCATTCTATCCCATCTTTTAAGTCTTTGTTTTCCCTTGCAATGCTTGTCATCTTGCAGTACATCCCACCATAGTGTTGCATGCCCTTTCAGTCTAGTGATTATGTGCTTAACCTTGTTTTCTTCTTCAATATCCTCATAATCGAAGTATTTATCTAGATCTCTAAACCAATCTAGCATCTCCTCAACGTATAAGTTTCCTTCATACATCAGAATGTCCATATTTTCTCTGGCACCTATCCTCGCAACATATTTAAATAAACGTTTCTCTGCAGCATGTTCGGCTACAACTTCTTCTGCTCCTTCTTCATTCTCTCTTTCAGCCTCACTGATATCTCCAGTATCAGGTGTTTGCCTCTTTGTTGTATCCATAACATCTAATCAAGCATGAAGTTCTCTCATTTCCCTTTCCACGACTGGATCGGGTAAGGTTCTTTCTGGGCATCTTCTTGGCGACATTGTTTCATTCTGTCCATGAAGAATTCAAATCACAATTGTCCTCTTTCTTCTCTTGATTACATAAAACAATATTTGTAAGGTTTGATACCACCTGACGCAAAGCCCCTACCTCGACAGGGTCTGTTGACCTCCCGATCTATGGATCTTCCTCTATTCCTGAGCTGAAGCAACTCTCCAGGTCCTTAGTTGAATCTCCATGAAAAAAATCCATAGGTCCTTCTTACGAAACTACCCTCACATGGATAAGCACTGGAAATAAGTCTCCTCTCCACATGACCACTGGCAGTGACCACTAGCCTAATCAAAGGTGCTTCGCACTTCGCGATTTCAGGACTTCTATTGTGATTTTCCTTGACTCTTCCAATTTTTGAACTTTGAATTAGAGCTTAGCGAATGCTAGCTCCTCCCTTTGTCCTCCAATGATGTGACCTCCAACTATGACTTGGGCACCAAATCCCAAATACTTCAGGACTTCTCACTTCACGAATACCAAAAGATAGCTCACCTCCTTTCCTCTGAACTTTGAAACCTGAGTTCTACTCGTGCTAGATTGATGGTCCACTATATCCCATGATTCAATGGTCTAGATCTACTCTCTGTGAATCAGAATTTCGTGACTCGCAACCTCCGAAAGTAGCTTCCTCTACTCTTTTGACTCCTAAAATGACGATATTCATGAGTGCCAAATCAATGGCTCTCGCCCCTTCAGATCTTACGACTGCTATCTCTCCTG
Source organism: Picea mariana (assembly GCA_032191745.1). Lineage (NCBI taxonomy): Eukaryota > Viridiplantae > Streptophyta > Pinopsida > Pinales > Pinaceae > Picea > Picea mariana. The sequence continues at coordinate 236,925 of JASDQU010013187.1, forward strand.
AGCTTGCAAGTGTTGAAAGACTCTTGCCTTAACCTCCCTGCAACTCCACTGGATCTAACTGTCCACAGATATCGACAGTTATCCCTTCAAAAATTTCCACCATTCGTTCATGCTCTCGATGACTCCTCATCAAATGACTCGGTGTCGACCCTCCTAAACTTGATTCCATAAGGTGACTTCAAATCTCATCTTTCCTCTGAACTTTTCCAAGTCTCTATCCTTCCTGAGCTTGGTCTTCCTTGCAAACTCAAGGATTCTAAGGAATCCTGCATGCACCCTTTGTAGTTTCCACCATAACCTCTGGTTATTCACCACCTTCAACTCTGCACACTCTTTGCGACAGAAGTTCTTCAACCACTCATCGGGGTTGGGAAAAGTCTAAGACTTCGACCTGGCCTGCACACACCTTGTATGAATCTGTTCTATACTTGCACTCCTACTTGTATAAGATAATGTTACCTCTCCTGAGCTTGTCTGAGGTAAAACTCAGAAACATGTCGACGCACTCCTTGCGGACCTTGACTACACTCCTTGCAGGAATTCTTAGGAAGAGAAACAATTGAAAATTATACTCTTCTCATGTACTTCATACATTCAACATGAAATCAAATATACATGGCATTGAAACAAATGCATAACAAAGACTGAAAATAGACTATAAACATACCATTCAATAGATACACACATCATTCATAAAAACACCATGAAATTGGATCAACACATTCTTATATTAATCCAAGTGCTTATGTACATGGTCTACAACAACAACAACTATCTACTCATACAACTTCTACATTCTCTGTTCTTCTCTATTCTCATATGCTCTCTTGCACTACAGCTTCTACTCATACAATGAGAATGATAATACAATACATACGAGGGACTCTTCTTAAGTTTTCCCTCCTACAACCTTAAGCTATCTTATCGAATTAAATATTTCTACCTACTTTACATTTATTACAATAAATGCCTACAACCGACAGATGAGAGCAACGCTCAAGGTCTGTATTACAATCCCAATACATTAAAAGCAAATATATATTTTCAGATATTACATTAATGTTCCATCCTTTGAAATTAAAAATGTCTTCAAAATGTGCGTTGGTGTATATCCAGTTGTCCTCCATTGCACTTTCTTTGCTGGCGATGCTCCTGCATCAACAATGGACTAGTGCTTGGTCTGCCGGTTATTCATCACTGCATGAATCCTGTGGGCCTTGCCCAAATTTCCAACTGTAGTGGAACCTGATGATCTAGCCGCTATGGTCTTCTCAATAGGATAGTCTCAATGGTAATGTGGCTCTCCGCATGTCCAACATCCGATCTTCGGTCCAATACTCTTGGTCCCCGAAGTAGAAGTTGTTGGCCTAGCAGTCTTGACCGTGGTTTGTTCTGCTGAACAAGCCTAGACTTTTGCTAAAGACGCTGCTGCTGCTGTGGTCCTCTGTAAGGATTCCTCTGCTGAGGAGTCTATCATTGTGGTGTTGTGAACATAGGTCCTCTAGGCATATCTTGATGCCATGACGTCTGTCTAGCTAGTGTCTGATGCCACTGCGCTCTTGATTTCTTCTGTCCAGTTGGTCTAGAAGGAGTCCTACTCTAAACTCTACTGTTTATCTCTTCCTCAGCTATGAGGGCCTTCTGAACTAAATCGTGTAATGTTTGAGGCATTAGAATCCTCACCTTTGCATGAATCTTGAAGTTAAGGTCGAACATAAAATTGTTGACCTTTAACTTCTTCGTGTTCAGATGTTGAGCATACCTAAGCAACTCCATGAATATGGCCTCATATTCTGGCACCATATGACCAACCTGTTGTAAGGCGTTGAACTCATTAAGTTGATTCTCAATGAATTCCTCGAACAAGTACCTCTCCCGAAATCATTCCTCAAACAACTCCCATGACATGTCTTCAATGACAATGTTTAGTTGAGGTAGGAGCTTCTTCCACCATAGAAGAGCACTACCCTTCATTTGAAAGAACGCCATGCAGACTTTCATGTTGGAGGTGTAATCACGAAGTGTGAAGCACATTTCCATGTTCTCCAACCATGCCTCAGTGGCTAAGTTGTACGTAGCACCCATGAACTTAGGAAACTTCACCTTCTTGAGTTCTATGTGTATGGTAACACTACCAATAGGAGCACGCTGTGAACCCTCATTGGGTATTGACACTCTGCCCTCATCTTGATCCAGTCAGTTAATAAAAGCATCTGACATCCTCTGAAAGAATTTCATCATACCTACCACATCTCCCATGGAAACCTGTTCATTTTCAGTGATTTGTTCTTCTCCTTGGGGGTTAGACCCTTCTGGCGTGGATGATATCAAAGGCGTCACACCTCTTCCTACAAAACTACGTTGTCTACCTCCACGACATCCTCTAACCATGATTACCTGCATGGACAATTTTCAAATTTTAATTAGCGATATAGTTTTAACCATTTGTTTAACATAGTGGAAGGAGTAATGGTACAAAGTCATAGGGTTGAACCCACTCTGATACCATATCTAATGATCCCTCCATTACGACAAGAAATAGTGAGTACAAAAGAGGTAACATTTTCTTTTCTAAAAATAAACGACATGACAAGCGTCATGCGTCACAACATATATTAATCACTACACAATCAATTTCATCAAGATCAACTGGAAGCAACATCACTATTATTAAATAAAACATATCTCATATGATGACATAAGGAAGCTTCCGACCCAACCTATCTTGCATGGTTAGGACCTCCAAGACACATAAGCAACGCTCAAGTCCAGAATTCATCCGATTGATTTTGACCATTTAAGGTCTCAGGACTAACTACTGTTCTGAGGAACAAGGATGTATCTAAATTCCCTTAATCCAATCATAATTCAAAATTTCAAACTAGATTTATCAACCATACTTAGACATCATTTCTTCATGGTGCAAAAGAATTATCTATTTTACTTAATCAATATTTCAACAATAATTTAAGTGCAATTGAGTAAGAGAGTAAGACATAAGGTTAAATTAAAAAAAAAAACTGAGAGGATAAGTAAAATCTTTGTGACCAATAAGGATCTAATTCTAATCATTATTAGTAATTTTCCCAAGTCAGTTCATTAAGGTCAAGCATCATTGTCAAGGGATTCAAACTTCTATAGTAATACATCCCTATGTAGTTCACTATGTAACTTTAGATTAAGGAATACTTTTAAGAAATATATAAGGAAACCAATATTTAATTTCATATCCAATAAGCACCTATAATGAGATCCAATTCTTCTTTAAGCAAAGCGTAAGAATTCAATAATACTTCACAATCCCAATTGTAAGACCTAATAAAAGATCAAATCTTCATAAGCAATACTTAAAGGTTTCAATACTACTTAAGAATATCCTTTTTAAGAACTATAATAATCAATTATAATAAGTAGATAAGTAAGCATTCAAACTGTCTTGCATATCCATTAAAAAGGTATAGAAAATAAAAAACATATTAAATAATATAATAAGAACTCATACCAATCTTCCTATCATCAATCATAATGGCAGTTTAGAAAGAACTATCTACAACTGAGAATCCTTGGAGTTTCCGGTAGGTAGATTTCCAGACTAGTAACATTGGAGCCCTGGAGAGAAATAGAACATCCTGAGGGACTGCATGGCAGAAAAAAATGTTCATTTCTTTGGGTTGTGCAAGCTGAGGGGGAAAGAGACCTAGAAATTCAGATTCGCTGTGTGGTTGGGAAACCTGAGAGCTAGTTAGCCAACTATTGTGTCTTATAGATTTTTCTAGGACCCATCCTTGTGCATTCATAGCCATGGCTTGGGGGTGACCTATTGTTGAGAGTAAGATAATAGAAGTGTCTATGGTTGGGAGGAACACCCTTGGTTTGCAACTAGTTGGTGAATTTTTTTCTTGAAAAGATAAGTTCTCTCTGTGTTTTCTGTATAATGTATATTCCATTGTGTATTTAATTATCTCTGATATATTTATTTATAATGTGCATGCTTGTTGGTTATTTGATGTTCATGGCACTTTGTTTATTTGTTTTACGCTATAGCATGGATCTTGATTAATGCATGTGAGTCTTTCATGCTTGATTTTCAGATTAAATGTTGTTAGAATTCGAAATCAGTTCAGAAGTGGATTTCTGGAGTAGTGTGGCTATCCTGTGGGTGGATGGGTATGTTACAGGTTCACATGGCTAGCTTGAGGGGATGCGTATGTTATAGAATGGTATTTTTTCAAACATAGGATTGTGGGTGGGAGGGTATGCGTGTGTATGAAATTGAAAAGAAATATGAGAATGGCCCACAATCAAAGTAAGAAAATTTGACTAAGTACGAGAAATGGTCATTTTGTGGGTTGTGTATATAGGGGGTGTATTTTGTAGGAGAAGGAAATGTTGGTTTTTGGGTATGCATGTCTACAGATTTAATAAAAAGGTAATTGTTATGGTCAGTCATCCCACATTCACATTTCAAGAAAAATGGTTAAGTATGGAAAAGTAAAGAGATGCATTTTGGGGAGCATGAAAGTAAGATGTGCATATTGTAGACAATGTGATTGTGGGCTTGCAGACCTAAGGACATGTGGTTCTGGGACTTTTTCTAATCCTGTATTTCTACTACCGCATAAATCGAAAATGGATAATTATGGAATGTTTCAAAAGGAAAAATAAAAGACTAATTAAGGAAATCCTAGAGGAAAAGAAAGGAAAGAAGGAAGGGGTTAAAGAGATGTATATGGCCTGAAATATTGGTCACGAATGTGAATCAACATCTAGATCTAACTAAGGGACAATGACCTATGTGGGCTACTGAGAATCCATAATCTCTTCCATTGGGTGAATAGAGTCAAAATAAAAGTAAAGAGAAAAAAATAAACGATATGTACAAAGGAGTACTAAGAATGACTATATACAATTTTTTGACTAAGGGATTTCAATAGAAAAAATGTTTCATATGTTTACCGTTTATAGGCAACGATTGAATTATTCCCTTCATATCTTTCAACAAATATGCATTATAACCAATGAGCTTTTTAATTTGAGATGGACCGATCGAGAAAGATTCAAATTTTGTGTGGAAGGATGGTTATTCTTTTGCTTTATTCCACAACAAAACTAATTGACCATTTTGAAAATCCTTTGAAGTAGTACTCTTATCAAAATATTTCTCGACCACATATTTTCTCTTATTCATTGTCAGTGTTGTTTTTTCCCTCTGTTCTTCTAACTATAAGAAATCATTATATGTTTTTTTCATTGGTGGTTGTTATTCTCTTTCTTCAACATATGTGATAAGTTTTAAGGCATTCAACTCCAAATGCAAGGGTAATCTTGCTTCTTTTCCATACAATAAAGTATACATAGAATGTCTAATACTATCCTTTGGAGTTGGATGGCTTTCCCAGAGTGCACATATAAACTTATTATGTCACTTCTTATGGTTTTCTTCGATAGTCTTCTTGATAATTTGGATCAACATTTTGATCCAATAAGAAATGAGCCATTTTTCGTTATAATTGTTTTTGGTACACCAAACCTGGACAAAATATTTGTGTTTACAAGGACCAACTTCTACTTTCCACGTGACTCTTTGGTTTCCATTTATGCCCTTTTTCAAAAGGGCATAACTTTGACATCTAAAGTCCGTTTTCAATGTCGTTTTTTTTAAACAACCTATTTTTTTTCGATATATTTCCATCTAGACCATCAGTTTCAAGTTTCAAATCCATATTATATACATATTGAATATGGCTTCTTCCAATGATTTTTTTCTTACCAACACCAACTATTTCCAATGGAAATCCCATATGGAGGATTTATTAAGAAGTAAAGGACTATACCATATTACCTCAGGAAAAGAACTATAACCTACAGATGATGAAAAGAAAATCAAATGGGAAAATAAKAATGACAAAGAATGTGGAATGATTGGAATGCCCATCTCTCCTGATTTAAGGTTTCACCTTCAAGGAATTGATGACCCTGATGAATCTTGGGAAAATATTGAATCTATGTTTGGTTAACATAATATTATTTGATCCCATCAGATAGAAAATTAGATAATGACTTTAAGTCCWAATGATTTTTCTTGCATTGAGACTATTTATTTGAGTTAAAAAAACTTATACTTTTATGTGTATAATGTAACATAAATATGGAAGAAAARCGTTGCATAYATATTATTCTTTCTAAGCATGGTAGTGCATATTTGATGTTTGTATCTACCTTCTATGCCACTAGAGAAGCTCTAGGGATTGCTTATAAACATACCTCTCTTGAGTCCTTTTGTGATGCTTTCATTAGAGAGAAAGATAATCTTGTGCAACTTGGAGTGATCATCACTACAGGTACCTCCTCCAAAGCCTTAGTGTCCCAGTAGAAAGGTAAATCCAAAAATACCAAGAAGCAAAATCCTCACCGCAACAACAAGAAAAACAAGGGTCCCAAACCCACTCAACCAGCTTCCATTCCTAATGGTGGAAAAGGCAAAAAATATAAAAGTAAGAAGACTCACAAACATTGCAACTTTTGTGGGAAATATGGTCACGATGAGTCCAAATATTTTAAGAAGATGGCATCCTTAGAAGCATTGATGAAGAAGCACAACATCATTATTGATTGTACTTCTTCTTCTTCTTCTCATGGACATGCACTTTCTTCTTATTTTTATGAGTGGCTTAATGATTATGGAGCACCTTATCATATGGCTAAGGATAAAGCCATATTTTCTGCTCTAAATGAATGTAACACCAAGAAAATATTTGTTGGTGATGATAGATCTCTTAGTGTTGTAGGATCTGGAACATTTCAGGTAGATGATGGTCATTTCAATGATGTATTATGTTCCCAGTCTTTCTTGTAACCTTCTATTAGGATATAAAATCACTCAGTAGGGTGAAGGTAAAATCATAGAGTTTTCACCTCACCGAGTTGTAATCAAGGATCTAAAATATACTCAACATGTTCTTGCAAATGGAATTGATGATGATTTTACCATGTTGTACATGTTTGAAAACTTTGGGTCATCATCTTTTCCATCGGTTTTTGTTTCTCATAGGGATGACTTGAGCAAACTTTGGCATGAGCAATTTTGTCATCTAAACTATCACTCATTGCAACAACTATGTAATCAATAGATGGTGACTGGTCTTTCTCTAGTTTCATGCATATATGGTGTTTTCACTAGTTGTGTTCTTGAAAAAATCATTGAGACAATTTTGACAAATGTGCCTCTTGGCATGCCTAGGCCCCTTTGTAGCTTGTTCACAGTGACTTGTGTGGTCCACTTTCTTCTCCTTTTTCTGGGTGCAATTATTTCTTAACTTTCATTGATGACTTTTCCAGATGCACTTATTTTTACTTCTTAAAAATTAAGAGAGAAGTTTTTGACAAGTTCTTGGCCTACAAGGCCCTTGTAGAAAAGAAACATGGACATCAACTTCGAATATTAAGAATAGATAATGGAGGAGAATATGTGAACAATAAATTTACAAGTTACTGATCTACATAGGGAATCCAAATGCAACACATTGTTCCATATACACCACAACAAAATGGTGTTGTTGAAAGAAAAAACCACACTTTAAAAGAAATGGCCAATGGTATGATCCAATCTAAGGGATTAATTCTAAAGTATTGGGTGAAATCCATTAACTATGCAAATTACATAGTAAATCACACTCCCACTAAGTCTCTTAAAAATATAACACCAAAAGAAGCGTGGAATAAAATTAAGCAAGATGTAAGTCACTTCTGTGTATTTGGAAGTGTAGCATGGGCTCACATTCTTGATGAGAAAATGAAAACATTGTAGCCTAAAAGTGAGAAGTGTATATTTAAGCATAGAGGGGCTTCCGCAGTGAAACATATTAGATATTATTTTTAGGATTAACTGCGTAGTGTAAGTCAATAATCTATGACCCATATCCATGAGTATTAGTTGCAATTGACCAATAATTCTCATGATTTGAATAGTCCACTTAGCACTCATTGCACTACGTAGTTAATCCTAAAAATAATATCTAAAATGTATATTTGTTGATTATTCTAAATATGTCAAAGGTTACAAACTTCTTCAACCACATTGTGATGAAATTATTATTAGAAGATATGTTAAAATTGATAAAAAAATTCTTTCCCTACGAGCCTAATTCAACGATTATGCCTTCTTCAGCCTATGAGCCATATTCGTCGTTTGTGACTTTTTCTATTCCTATTTTGGTTTCTTCTTCAGATGATGGCATTGAGGATGAAAATACACCTTTGTATGCTCACCTTCCTCCAGATGATTCCATTGTACCTGAACCAACACCAACACCAACACCACCGCTTCCTATATGGGTTCATTCAACATGAGAAGCAGTTTGTGATATTGTTAGTGATCCTTCAGATCCACGTCAGACATGTTCATAGTTCTAGCGAGCCTCTTCCCTTTTGGCTCAAGTTTCAAATACTCATGATCTAGAGACATTTTTATAAGCTTCAGGTCATCTAGATTGGGATACAACAATGAATGAAGAGTATCATTCTTTAATGGAAAATGATACTTAGCATCTTGTACCTCTTCCAAAAGGAAGAAAACTTGTCAGATGTAAGTGGGTCTACATAACAAAGTATGCATCAGATGGAAGTATTTAAAGACAAAAGGCTTGGTTAGTTTCAAAATGATTTTCCCAAGTTGAAGGAATTGACTATAATGAAACCTTTTCCCTTGTATCCAAAATGAATTCCATCAGTGTTATTGTTGCCCTTGTTGCCTCACATAAATGGGAGGTCCATTAGATAGTCGTTGAATCTTCCTTCTTGCATGCAGATTTTCAAGAAGAAATATACATCAAACAACCTCTTGGCTATGTCTAAAATGACTCTAGCCTTGTTTGTCACCTTAAGAAATATCTTTATGGTCTTAAGCAAACTCCTCGATCTTGGTATGCCAAAATGGAAAACTTTCTTCTTGACATCGAATTTTCTAGATGTCGTTCTTATCCAAATGTCTATACCAAGAAAGTAGGAATCCATCTCATAATCCTTGTCCTTTATGTTGATGACCTTATCCTTATTGGTAGTGACTCAAAACTTTTAAACCATGTGAAAACCAGTGTTAAGAAGAAATTTTAAATGACAGACTTATGATTTTTTCACTATTTCCTTGGCCTCAAAGTTTTGAAAACCAATGAAGGAATTTTTCTTTCCCAGTCTAATTATGTCTATGACCTTCTTAGTCACTTTCACATGGAATATTATAAACCATCCCATTCTCCCTTCCAGTCTGGAGTCAAGTTTTTTTTCACCTGTACTTCTCCTAAAGGTGATGCCACTTTGTAACATCAGTTAGTTGGTAGCCTCTTATACTTGAATCATACCCATCCTGATCATTCCTTTTATCTTGGTCTTATTGCCCGATATATGCAAATATCCCATGAAATCCATTGGAAAGAAACTAAAAGAATACTTTAGTATGTTCAGGGTACAGTTCGGTTTGGGATAAATTACAGTTCAAGGGGGACTCCTTTATTGGTTGGTTTGACTGATTTAGATTGGGCCAACAACCCTGATGATCGAAAGTCTAATGCAGGTTATATTTTCAGCCTTGGTTCAGGACTTTTCACTTGGGCCTGTAAAAAAAAATAGAATATTTCCTTTTCTTCAATAGAAGAAGAGTACCAAGAAGTGATAAATGCAAGTTAGGAAGCCTTGTGGCTTCAACAAATCCTTTCATATTTTGGATTCTAGCAACAACATCCAACCAACCTTTCGTGCAACAATTACAGTTCCATCAAGCTTGCCAAAGGTCCAATTCAACATCAATTCAACAAACACATAGAGATACACATACACTTCATCATAAATCTGATTCATGATTGAGTTATTGAAGTGCTCTTCTACCCTACAAAAGATCAAGTTGCATAAATTTTCACAAAGTCTCTTACAAAAGAGAAGTTTTCCAAACTTTGAACTATGTTAGGAGTTCAAGAAGTTGTCGTTAAGGGGGGATAGGCTCTAATGCCTCCTTCCTTCTCCTATTGTGTCATCTTTGTAAATCCTGCAATCATATCCCAAGTTGTTATTAAGGGGCGATGTTAGGATATTTAGACAGTTAGGAGTTAGTTAAGATCAACTTGGTCTAATGTGTCGTTAGGTAAAAGTGTGTTTCTTTAGTATGCATTAGTATGCATTTGTAGTCAGGAAATTTGACAGTCACGATATCTTCCTGACATAGAGTGATGTGATGGTTCATATTCTCCTCAATATTAATGGATACATTGATTCATGGCTTAGCACCCGATTGGTCCATAAATTCTATTTAAGGAGCATGGAGGGTCATTTGTTGATGAACGATTGTGAGAAACTCTCTTGTAAAATCTCTCTCTAAATTTTTTTTGCATTAATAAATTGCTCCAAGTAGCCACATTGGTTGGGGTCATGGATGTTTCCCCGTAGGGGTTTTACCACGTGAAAAAATCGACGTGTTGATCTTTGATATGGTTGTGTCAATGGTACTGAAGATGTTTGTCCTTTGTTAGAATACATGTGTTGTCAAACATTTATTTCTTTAGAATACATTTCAACAGTAAAATGACCATATTTTAAATAGAAAATTATATCCTTATACCATTATGAGTTAACCAAGTGTTTTCCTTGTAAAACCACATTAAAACCATTGAGAGGGGAAATTTCTATAGCTTCAATCCCAGTCATGAATTTTCATAACCCCTTCCATTTGACAACTTTCAAAGGTTTAATTTCTATATCATATTCTTGAAGTTTGCCAACCAATTTTCCCATATTCCTTCTCTAAGTTGTTGATTAAGTAGAATTTTAACTGCTGAGTGTGGAACATAAGTAATGGTGTGAGTTGACAAAATATATGTTCTAAAATGAGCAATTGCTTTAACTATAGAAAGCGCTTGTTTTTCGATGATTGAGTAATTTAGTTCATAATCATGTAAAGTTTTACTCATGAAAACAATTGGGAGTTCTTCCTGCTTTTGATTTTTCTGAGTAAGGATAGAAGCAATGGTTTCCTCTCAAGAAAATGAATACAATATGAATTCTTTTTCAAAATTTGGGATAACAAGCACATGGGATATAGTAATGGATTACTTAATTTTTGTGAATTTCTTTTTAATTTCTAGTGTCCATTCACATTTATGATCTTTCTTCAGCAACTTGTTTATTGGTGTGACAATGGTAGCATAATAAGGGACAAATGTCGAAGAAATTTGATCTTTCCAAAGAAATATTTCACTCCCTTTTTTTATATTGGATGGTTTAGGTCATTTATTTCTTTGATTCTTTTTGGATCAATATACACTCCTTCATTGCTTACAACATGGCCTAACAATTTTCCTTTTGTTATAGAAAACAAACATTTCTTTGGATTCAATGATATGCCATATATTCTACATCTTTCACAACCCTATTTGAGATGATTGATATGTATTTGTCTCAATTTTGAATAGCTGCCAGGTCATGTAATCAACCATAAATTTTCTAATGAAGTATTTGAAAGCATGATCCATTTCTATATGGAATGTTTCACTTGCATTTTTCAATCTGAATGAAATTGTTACATAAACGTAAGGTCCATACAGAGTTACAAATGTATTTTTTGTTCTATCTTCTTCTTCCATAAGAAATTGGTTATATCCTGAAAACCCATCTAACATAAAAGTTAATGCAGAAGCAGTGAATTTATGAAGAAACATTTGCATATTTTTTTTTTTTGTTTGTTAATTTGGCCGAACCTGTTGGCATCGGGATTAACCTATGGATTGAGAAACCGCGACTTAGGGGCATCTAAGCCGTCAAAATCACCTGGGGATCGCACCCGGCCTGAGCCACACCAAACCTTAACATGGTTGGATTTTTTGTCCCCGCAGGTTTCGAATCGGTGACTTTAACATCACGGAGTGGCTTAACAACACACTCCGTCACCGACTGTCCTACACCTCGGGGATAGAAACATTTGCATATTAGGTAGTGGCTAATTTTCTTTTATGCTCACTTAATTAAGATCTCTAAAAACAAAAAGGTGTATTTCACCACTCTTCTTTCTTACCACCACTGGATTTGAAAGCCATTTCTAATGTTGTTGGATCAGGCTATTTTGGGAGTAAAGATCAAGTAAAAGGGAAGAGTACATCACACAAGGCAATAAGCTAAAGAATATACCAAAGAAGCAGTGTGCGCTGGGAATCAAGGAAACTTAACGTGAGGAAAAGAAGATTCAAAGCGAGGAAATGGTTGGATCAAAGACCAACCACGTGCAGGAGGTTGATATGTGGAAAAACCTAATCCACTAGGGATAGGGTTTTTTTAATCATTGTAATGGGTTTTTACCCACTTTTGGTAGTATAAATATATGATGTATAAGGGTAGGATATCATGAATTTGATACCCAAGTTGAAGAAGTTTTGTTTCATTTTGAGTTTTGAGTCACAGTACTTAGTTTGGTTGAGAGTTGTGGAGCTCATACTTGGAGATTTGTGGATTGTAATTGAGGGTCAGGTCGCAAGTTGTAGATCTTGGTGAGACTATGTTCAGTCTTATAGAGTATCGCCAACTTATGATGTAACACACGCAACACACTGATTTTATGAAGATGAATAAAGAAGCATATAATTCCAAATCTTTGTGGACGTAGCTTAGGGGAGGGTGAACCACGATAAAATATTGTGTCATTATGTGGAATGGCTCTTTTTATGTGTTTCAATTCTTATTATGATGAATGAATGGATAAACAAATGAATATGTTAGAGTTAGTTTACAACGCACACTAGATATCTATTGCAGAATGAATTTTAAAGGTTAATTGAATGGTAGAACTGAATGATGGTATGATAGAATGAATGTTGAAGTAGAAAAACATTCCTAATATCCCCATGAGAAACATCCCTTCCATGACTGCAAAAAATTGTGTCCTGTATTCACCCATAAGCCATCTCAGGTGAGACTGCGTTGTGCACAGTTTTTCCTTATGTTTTACCATAGGAGCCGATGGTTTCTAAGGTTTTGTTGGAGAACTAAGGTATAACCTGGATCAACCACACATACAAAAAATGGTTTCGTTGTCGGCTAGAAATCAGAAGAACAACCTGGAAGGGATTTTATGAGAATGATAATGAAGAGAATGCAGTGATGCAAGGGTATGTTCAAGCCATGAAACCCTACTAATCAAAAGATTGAAAGATGGTTGGAGACAAAGAAACTTGATTTTGTGCAGAAAGATAACAAAAGTTGCAAGTATACAACGTGTTAGTATTTACCGATTTGCATGAATCATTTTTATGTTATTTCCCATAGTTGTTGCAAGAGTGGATATTGAGATTGAAGGATACTCATCCCATGAATCAGATAATGCTAGTAGAGTGGAATGATGGGAACATTGCATGATTGGAGAGGGTTAATAATAAATTCACGTGCATAGTGGATTTCTAGTTAGACAATATTATTACAACATTTATTACTAAATTTATAGTCGCTACAACGAATTCATATACTGTTGCAGAGAAAGAGTTATTGAAGGGACCAAGAGGAAGGTACATTATTTCTCTTTGCACATCAATTAAGATTCTATTGCATGAGAAAGGTGTGATGACAATGGAGTTAGACATGTAAATCACTCTATGCGCATGGGGTAAGTGGGAGAAGCACTAAGGAAGGTCTGATACATGGAGAGGGCTCTAGAGAGAGGCCAGAAGAAGGAAGCAATGGACCCCATTATGATGGATGAGGAACAAACGAAGGAGATAATGAGCAGAGCAGGAGTGATGTGCAGTAGACGACCCTACCCATATAATATCAATAGGAAGAAGAGGGTAGTATCTGAGAGGGATGGATTGGACAGTGATGAGGAATAGGTAGATATTCTCCATGCAAAGGCGCAGATTGAGGAAATCGTACATGCCACATATGAGAAGAAAAAAAGAGGTCAAGGGTCTAACATAGAAGAAGTCTCTCCATTCCATATCCGAATTAGTGTGAAACCCACAACCCCATGTGTGACTAAGAGATTTGAAGAAAAATAATCAGTTAGCCAACAAGTGATTAGTAGTAGAAGTATTTTTACAGGAAGAGGGTCTATTGGCAATTCAAGTAGAAGTATAAGTTCAGCTAGTAGTAGTCAAGTATATACACTGCGTGAAGGTGGTAGTATAGAAAAATTCACAATTGCAGGAGCAGATCCAACTATTAGGTTACCATAGTTCCATGGAGAAGGGTTGGAGGACCCAGAGAAACACTTGTTTATCCATGAGAATATTTGGGAAACTAAGCAGATTACATATGAAGATACAAAAGTTGTGCATTTGACAATCACATTCAAAGAACGTGCACTAGATTGGTATATGGGCCTCACAGTAAATAGACCACAATGAGAGCCCACAACTATAATAGATGTAAAGAAGCAATTAATCAATGAATTTAAGAGACGTATCTCAGAGGATCAGTTCATGAACGAGATGATAGAGATCAAGCAGAAGCCAGATGAGTTAGTATGGGATATTGATAAAAAGTTCAAGAGGTTGAAAGGTAAGTTGAAGTAACCTATTATTGATATGCAACATAGCCATTTATTTGTGAATTCATTGTTACCACATATAAAGTATCTATTAAGACAATAGAAGTTCCAAAGCAGGGAAAATTTTAGGGGCTAAATTTCGCCCATGGGCTAATTTTCCATGCTTTTTCCCAAAAAGCGTTTTTCCATTCTAAAAACGATTTGCCCAAATTCTATAGGATAAAATTATTTTACCTTAAAAATAGCCAAAATTGTATACAAACTATATAAAATCCTTAGAAATTTGCATTTTTTTACAAAAATATTGCCAAAAATTATATAGTTGGCATGTTAAGGAATAGTAATATTCACCAAGGTTTATACATTTTAAAATAAATTTCCATCCTTAAAATGATCCATGTTACAAAGTCAGGCTGAGGATTTGTAAGAAATCTTGCAATTCGAGGAGAATCAGTATAAGCATACAGATCGAGTTGTGGAAGAGTCGAGAGAAGATCTGAAGAACTTGACATTTGAGTTGAACCAAAATAAAGGAAAGGATAAGAGGGAAGATGTCTAGTGTACATTATGCAGAATAGAAGGACATCATAAGAATGAGTTCCCAACCTATGCACAATACTTGGAAGTAGGTATGCCAAATCCTTTACCCCTAGGAGGACCATGGTGTGAGATATTAAAAACAAATGAACATGATCCTTATCATTGTCTCGTGATGCAAAAGCATCAAACAATACCAAAGACTACATTTTGTAATTTTTGCAAGTTAGTTGGACATGAAGACAAGGATCGCAGAACCTTGGAAATAATGAAGGAGAGGACATCATATACATATAGGGTGTAGGATGAACACATGACAGGACAACCCACACAACAATGCTCAACATTTTGGAGCATAACCATAGTATAAGAACACACAATAGTTTGGACCGCCACCACAATACAATAATACATAGTTGTAGTATAATCGACCACCACAGTACAATACACTGCCCATAGACAATCAAGGAAACAGAGGAGGCTTCAGATGAGGACGTCGCAGAGGACGAGGATTTGGAAGAGGTAGAGGACCAATAGGTTTTCATAACTGTCAGAAACCTGGATACTATGCAAGATATTTCCCACAACCACTTATGACATGTATGTATTGTCACACAGCAGACCGTGATACATAATAATGTCTAAAAATTTTAGTAAAGATACACGAGAAGAGGAATCATAACAATCAGAGTTTTGAATGGATTTTTGTGGAAACTAGAGAATATGATGGGAAGAATATCAATATAGTTACTAGAGGTGGAGCCAAGATAGGAGTAGATGTAGCAAATCAGAGTCAAGAACAACATTAGTCGGTCAGGAAGAATGAAACACCTAAAAAAATTTTTGATGTGTGTAAAGAGAAGGAGACCTTCAAAGAAGCTATACATGATATTTTCAAGGAGAATATTGTGTCTACTTCAGGAACAAATCCAATAGATGATATACCAGTGTATGGAATTCCTTCCTTGTTTGATTAGATTAGCAGAGAGAAAACTTCAGAGAAGTAAGTAACTTAAGAAATGTTTTGGGGTCTTGTGTGAAGTTGTAGAATGATAAAAATTATTTACAAGTATTATAGATTCTGTTACAGAAGTGAAATTATAGAGAAGAGTTGAAATTAGAATAGAAGACAATCAATCAGGTCCATAAGAAGAGAAGAATAAGTAGGGAATTCAGGTTGAATGAAAACATTGGAGATTTCAACATGGGCGATATTATATTAGACTTATGGTCTGAAGTAAATGTTTTGCCTAAGAAGACATGGTAATCTATGGGGGAACCTACATTGGGGTATTCACCTATTCAGTTGAAGCTAGAAAATCAACATAGAGTGGTGCCAATTGGTATATTGAAGGGGATACCATTAGATCTAGATGGTCTGTGCACCGTCGGAGACTTTGAAGTTATTGACATAGTGGATACCACTACACCCTATCCAACACTGTTGGGACTGGATTTGGAATTTGATAATCATACTACCATCAATTTCAAGACCAGGAAGATGATCTTTGAATCAGGAGAATATAGGGTTATAACACCCTTGGATCCTTTAGAAGGAGGAAGGTATGTTGAACCTGCGACATAGAATTTCCTTACAGAATACATAAACCATCTTTACAAAACTACTGCGTGAGAAGAGGACTACATTAACCCCATTGTAGATGAAATGCTAAGATGGAGGAGCATTATTTCATGTGCATCGGACTCTGACACATGTATGGAGAATTGGAAACAATGATTGCAAGAATGATAGGACTAAGGTGGATTGGCTCAAACATAAGGGAACCTCCTAATTTTTATGGTCATAATAATTTAGAAGAATTTTTAGCAAAGTTTGAGTTAGAATTTTTGTAGAATCATAGGTTATTAGTGCTAGACATGGCTCTGAAAGCAACACTTTCACATTGGTGGGGTGATCATAAAGAGAAGATTAATAATTAGTATCAATGCAATAGGTTATTGCACATTAGATTTGACACAAAGAAGGAAAAAAATATTTGGAGAAGTATGATGGGATTGGACAACCCAGGGAACATATCGACAGGTCCATGGTTCAATGGATACTGGTACCACCAGAAGAATGGCCACATTTTATTCATACAGTAGAAGAAATATCGAGGAACTGGTACACAGAGCTGGAACTGCGCAGAGGAACTACCAATTGGGAGGAAATGCAATAGAGTTTTGTGATTACTTTT
>JASDQU010013187.1:283254-298927 GCA_032191745.1 Picea mariana
GCACTTGTAATAAACGACATGCAACCATAATAACCAACATGCAAACACTATAACCGAAGAACATCTCAATCACCCAACTAAAACGCATCCAGAAACCCCCAGTGTATCAGATCAACACGCCAGAGCAATAGAATAGTAGCAAATATCTTGATCAACCGGATCAGGGATATTTCAGAAAACCAGTTTCGAATGGAAGTATATATAAGTGATGTCTAAAGCATGAGATACAACAACAAATACAATATAATGCAACCTATATACAAAGCAAGCTCCTCTCGAGTTGTGCCAAGGGATCCAAGGAGATATGTGCCCAAGCTTAGTGCGCCCTCTCCTTTTGTTTCCAAATCCACTGAAGTGAAGCGCCCTTGACCCTGGATGCTCTGAAAAAGAAAACCTTGCACCAAAATGTGCTCTAATATGCTACCTCTCTACTGAGACACTCAGATCTGACTTCCTCCAACTGTAGATGCTCTTTGCTAGGTGTGCGCCCTCCTCCTATGGTGTGCCCTCCTCCAAGCAAGTATGATCACCATCAAATAATAGGGACCCAAGCTCCCAAAGCTCCTCCATGCAAGGAAGCGCCCTAGCTACCCTCTTCCAATGCCTCCATTCTCAAGCTCATGCTCCTCCTCAATCTTCTCAAGTGAACAAACAAGTAAACGGAATGAGCTCTCCTTTGCCCTTGCACCCTCCTTAAGGATGCATAAGGAAACCTAAAAAGTGAGCGGATGAAATCATCTCATCTCATCCTAGGTCAATGGTTGAGATCATCTCAAATGAATCTCAAATCAAAACCCACTATACTTAAGTTTCCATAGTTTCACTTGATGTCCCTTAATTCACCCACAAAGTGAATTTTTAGGCTAAAATGACCAAATTTCACTTTTGACTTAAATCTCCTAAGTCAAAGTGAAATTAGACATAAGGTACATGGTACATGGTACAAAGTACTTCCCACATCTATTTAGAAGCTCACAAACACAAGGGGACCACTTTCCAAAGTACCCAAATCTCAACATTCTTGATGTTCTTCAAGTGTAACATTAAGGCAATATTGAGGATTTTCAATGGTATGGTTAACAATGTTTACTTGGTCATGATCACCATTGTTGAAAGGACACTCATGCTCCCAATGTGACTCACTGCATTGTAAGCACCAAGGGTTTTCATCTACTACATTTGCAGGGGCTAAAGTACTGGGAACCTCTTGATCATTCTTTGGTCTAAAAACTTGGTTCCCTTTCTGAAATTGCCCTTTGTAAGGAACCCTAGGGACTTGTTGTTGAGTTCTTTCTAGGTTGACAATCCTATTCATCATTAGTTCTTGGGTTTTTACCATGCCATCTATAGTCAATTGTAACTTTGCCAAGCTAGCGTTAATGTCTGAGGTAGGTAGGTTCAGTATTGTGTACTATCTTAGGTTTAGCATTCATTCTAACTCTTGGCGCTGAGAAAGGCTCAACTCTAGATGATGAAAGGTTGTCTTCAATCCTTGTAGCTACCTCTTGGGCTTCTTGGATTGTTTTAGGGGCTTTATCTCTGAGGAGATATCCCAGCTGCCCTGTAAAGGCTTTGGTATAAAGAAAGAGAAGGAAACTATCAGAAGGATGATGGCTCACTGGGATCTTTTGCATCAAATTTTCAAATTTGTCATGGAATTCTCTAACGGTTTCATTCTCTTGTTTTACAAGGTTATTCAGCCTTATCAACAACATGTTGGGGTCTTCCTTGACACTCCATCGTTTAAGGAATACTTCCTCCAACCTATCCATGGTTTTAATACTAGCATCAAGGAGACCATTGTACCAACGTCTAGCGCCATCATGGAGGGTAGCAGAGAATAATTTCATAGCTAGACCCTCAACATCATCATTGATGGGATGAAGCTGAAAGAAGTCCCAGAAATTACACATATGATCCTCAGCACTGACTACATCATTACCAGTGAATTTAGGCAACCACTTCTCATATACCTATCATGTCTAACGGTTTGAAGAGCTTGGATGGCCATTGCTTTTGGTTATTGGCTTGGTTTGGATTAACAGTCTAAGTTCCTATGCTAGACATCGTGTTCAAAGGAAGATTGCCTCAAAACAATAATTTTACTACAGGAGAGTTTCGGGGAGGTTTTCTTCTGAAGGACTGGAGAGGGTTGGTATACCTCCCTGAGGTTTGTGGAGTCGCCAGATAGTTTTCTTGAGACTATCAAAGGGATGAGGGGATCACCCTCAGTGGAGTCGCCATGTAAGCTTTGTAAAGTAAAGGATTTTGAGGAAAGGCTTACCGAAAAGTGTCCTCTTTAAGGAGAACTGACTCAGTGTTCCCCAGTAGCGACGCCAAAATGTTATCGCACAATTTGTACTTGCCCAAAAGCCAAAGGCAAGTGAACAGTAAATTGGCATAACAGGAGGTTGTCCTATCAGTGTCACCTAAATAAGACACCTCTTTCTCTTTAGGGGTGAAAGCTCAAGGGAGATGTCCCCGGTGACCTGGGGGTTTGAGAAGGCAAAGGTAATAATATCAAGAAAATTTTTTCCCCTCTCAAGTCACACTGATCAGAAAGTCCCAAAGGTTTAATAATAGGAAGCAAAGATATGCTTAAGTGTACCTGCCCAGAACAAGACAACAAGAAAACACTATTTTGCAAGTAACAATTGATATTAGAGCTTCGTAAAACCTTGGACTTTCAATAAAAGAAATAAGTTGATATACAAGATGAAGCAAACAGAAATTTATAACAGCAATGTATATATATTAATAGCTTCACAATTAAGCCTTGAACAAGCTTCAAAAATGACCCAAAAATGGTAACCTAGAATTAGCAATATGCTAGCATTTGTCAGAAGCTAAGAAGGCAATGTAAAAATCAACTTATACACTTGCTTTTAGGAGCTTTTACTGCTGTAATATATGGTTGTAGCTTACTTTTGTAACAGCAGCAAGAATGTTAGTAAATTAGTCTAATCTAGGGTTAGGAATGGTTAGCAAAGAGCTTGAGGTAGAAGGTTTAATGGCTGTTTTCATCAATCAATCAAATGCAAGGTATAAACTAGTGCTTTTATGGTTAATGGAGCCACTTTATGCAGCAACAATCTTGAAGAAAACAAATGATAATATGTGAATTAGAGACAAGAGAGAAGATGGTTGAGGTGTTGATAACACAAGGCCTCAATCATCAAACCCTAGAAGGAAAACGACTACTAGGAAGTAGGTAACCCTAGGCCCTAGCAGTTTTCCTTCTTCTTTAACTCAAGCTTGAGATAAATAAAAGCTTAATGAAGCAATGGTGTTAGAGTGCTACATAAGTAGGGCTCTAGCACATGCTTCAAAGAAGGTGTCTTCTAGCAAAATCAAGTAGGTGGATAGCTATTGAGAAGAACAATAACATTTGTTTAATATCCTAGGGTTTTACACTAGCAATTTCATAATCTTAGTAAATGAAAAGTAAAAGATACCATAACCATTCAAAGAAAGAAGAATTGGAGATTTTCACTTACATTCACCAAGAATAATCTAGCAATATGCCCTAGTTGAAGACTTTCCACCAAGAAAATGCCAAAATACATCAAGAGAAGCCTCCTCCAAGAGTTGTGCACCACTTAATTTCAGCCAATAAGCCTTAAAGAGGCCGAATTTCAGACCTCACACTTGTGTGAGTTACAGATGATGAAAAAATTGAAGGGATTATTCCCTTATTTATACAATTCAAATGACCTTTAATTACAAATTAGGTCAAAAAAAGGTCGACATGGCCAATTACATCAAATATCCAGTTTTTTACATAAAATTGACAAATTAAACGCTAAAATGTGCAAAAGAGGTGACGTCATGCCCTTCTAGGGTGACGTTGGGCTTCCTAAGTCAGACGTTGGCCTCCAGGAGAAAAACGTTAGGCCTCCGGATCATGCCACATGCCACTTGGCACACAACTGCCTCCATCTTGTCCATCTGACGTTGGGTGACGTCAAGGGTCACAAGGGTGATGTCATGGGCCTTCCAAAGCCAACGTTCAAGGACAAAGGAAAGACCCCCCTGGGTCCAGGCCTGCCAAGGTGTCTCTGGTGGAACGTCCTCCCCTCTCTCTGGTGCAAGCCTCTGGTATATGTTTGCCCTTGGTTGGGGTCTCAGCATCCATCTGGTGGGCTTTCATCCCTATGGAGGTCCGAGATAATCATCTCCCCATATGTACTTGTCCGTCGAGCATGGTCTTGCAATAACAAGAAGTACGCCCTCCATGGACTCATAAGTCACAGGGATCACAGCAATGTCAATCACATCTAACAATCAAGTTACCCAAACATGTGTATAAAACCCCCTTTTTCCCAAACAAGCGCTCAAAGACGTTATGTTATTCTACAAGCCAGGTTTGGAGAGGGTTCCAGGACGTCCTATTGGGCTAATTCTCCATAGGTGTGGGGTGTTTCCAGGTGAAGACCAATCTAGGCCAAGTAAGTGCATGAGATGGTGTGGGGGATGTTTGGGCAAGGGATGCAGTGATGACAGGGAAATGTAGGTCTTGACTATGGGTGCCTCTAAAAAGGGTGAGATGCACCTTGTCATGGATGCAATTGTTTCCTAGCCCATTCAATGTCTTTTTACTTTTTATCTTATTGCTTTTTTCTTTCAAGAGAATAGTTGGGGGACACTGCCCTGGCGTGGTGACCAGATGAATAGTAGTGTCATAGCGCTACATGCCCATGGACCTAATAGGTTGGCTCGTGATGAGACCCCGTATCCACCAACTAGGTCTTGAGTTTTATCTTTTTATGGGTCCCCCCTTTTCTTGCTGAGAAGCCTTTTATTGCTTTCTCAGGGATCCCTAGGCAAAGCATCTCAAGGTTTGATCTTTTGGCTTTTAACTTTTGCCAACTATTTTTACCCTCTGGGCCTTTAGCCCCTTCTTCCCACAATGCAAGGTACAACCCTTACTAGCTTGGCAAACCCAATGCCCGAACCAATGTAGGGGATAGATGAGAGGGAAGATGATGAAAAGTGATAAGTATGGTAGGAATGGGCAATGACCTTTCATAAACCCACCCAATGGAAACTCACTCCTAAGGGAACCAACTTGCTAGGGTATTCTGTCATCCCCCCAGGTATGGACAAGTCAAAAGGCATAAAGTCCAAGCACACGTCATGAAGCAAAAGAGAATTAAATGCACATATTCAAATGTTTTGAGAATCAGAGTGACACATACCATGATACCCAGACTCATTACTTCATGGAGCAAGACCCACTGCTACTTCAGAACCAGGTAAGACCCACTGCTACTTCAGAACCAGGTCGATGGGATGGATGTTGCTGCTGCTAACAGAATGGAGGTGTTGAAGAAGAAGGATGGGCCCTCCAGGGCCAGGCTCAAGTCAATATGGCTCTCGGTACTCCATGTCTAGGACTTGTGGGCCTCGAGACATAATATCCTTAGTTATCCCTAGGATAGGGGATAACAAGTCCATGGGGACCATTATTTTACAAAATGAGTCCCCTAAGTGTGCGACACCACTAATGATCTTTTTCACCGCCATACAGGATATTCTTATCAACGAGTGGAATAAGAATTGCACACCTTTGCATTGTTTGGCTCACTCATTGAATCCCAAGTACTACAGCAGTGAGTGGCTCAATGGTGGGACTTCATGCAGATTCCCTCACATGGATCATGAGTTTTCAGATGGGAGGAAGGAAGCATTTAGACAGATATATCAGGATAGAGCATCCCTTGATGAGGTGGAAGGGGTGTAAGATACCCTCTCCTTACTGTTGTTATGTTTTATGCTGACTGTTGTTGTGTTTGGTACTTTTTTGGCTTGGAACTTTTGTCAAACAGTTTGGAAAATGCTCAAGTACCACTGTAAATTCCCCCTAACTATTGATATGATTTTGCGGTCATTTCTGGTATGTTTTAATGCTGATTTGGTTTAGCACTTTTGTCAAACAGTTCACTGCTGATATATTGTGTTACTGCTGATAAGGTTTTAATGTTCATTTGGTACACATGCTTTAACAAACAGTTTGCAGCAAACCACAATAGTTTTACACACAAACAATTTTATTTGCATGCAGTATACGGAACAATGATTACATTAATTGGCAAACGGAAATGTCCTCATGCAAACTGCTACATAGTAAATAACCCAGCAATTATCGGATCTGATATATTTATTATTTCTGACCTCAGGGGGTCTCATTCACTTACAAAATAACAGCAGTTTTGTTTCCAAAATGAACAGTAGTAATCGACACCAGAATGGTCATATCTGATTATTATTTGCTAGCCTGAGAATACAACACTTGGCAGAGAGGAAATGTAGGCTGCCTTTCTAATTTTCCATGAAATGTTGGGCTTATTTGGCCCTGTTTGGAGAGGGTACGGTCCCTTTTGAGAGTTTATTGGCTGTTATAAAGGGTTTGCCCTCCCTATGGAAACCCCACGCTGCTGCAAATGAGGTTGTTGCCTCCTGTAGCGACCCCCTCAAACTGAAATGGAATGACGCGGCCTCTCTCTTGCTGCCCACAAACTGCCAACAAGGGTTCAACCCTTCTGTTGATGCCCCAACCTGCTAATAATGGAGTACGGCCACTTTTGATGTCTCTAATGGCTGCAAATGGATGGATCGATCTAGATTTGTACCTCAAACCTCCAAAAATGCCCAATATACTGAATAATGTCCATGATCTAACAATAGAGGGTTTGGCCCTCACAAATGCCACAGAAACTCTACAAATTTGAGATTCTACCTCCAACTATGAAAACCTATAAGAAATCTGAGTAATTCCTCCTATCAATCAGCTAGGGTGGAATCTTTCACCACCGAAACTAATTTGTCCAACGATTTCAACCCAAGAACCCTAGAAAAGCCTTAAGGGCTCTCTCCACAGACTGCCAACAAGGGTTCAGCCCTTCTATTAATGCCCCAACCTGCTAATAATGGAGTGCGGCCCCTTATGATGTCTCTAATGGCTGCAAATGGATGGATCGGTCCAGATTTGTACCACAAACCTCCGAAAATGCCCAATATACTGAATAATGTCCACGATCTAACAATAGAGGGTTTGGCCCTCACAAATGCCACAGAAACAGTGCAAATTTGAGATTCTACCTCCAACTATGAAAACCTATGAGAAATCTGAGTGATTCCTCCTATCAATCAGCTAGGGTGGAATCTTTCACCACTGAAACCAATTTGTCCAAGGGATTCAACCCAAGAACCCTAGAAAAGCCTCAAGAGCTCTCTCCAAATCGATGTAGCAAGAATAATCATGCATAATGAGAAAATGAGCTCCTATTCTTCTTTTATCCCCTTTTCACCTTTTTCCCTCAATAATTAATTAAAAATTGACTTTATAATTCTTTCTTCAAAATTTCCCTCATAATCACTTTACTACTTTATTAAACCTTTTTGCTCCAAAAAGTGATTTATTTGACTTTAAAGCATTTCGGGCATTGGAAGTCGCTTTTCATCATCTCAACATTTAAAGTTTTTCATCTCGGTTCCAACGAGCTATAACAATAAGGTGTCTCCTTAAATAATTTAATCAAAATAACAACCTTAGTAAAATCAATTAAATAATGCTCAATATCACTCCAAAATTGTGGGAACGGTCGAAATGCATCGAAATTGAAATCTGACTACGCGGGAGTGATATCGATGATGAAACATGATAAATGGACCTGGTTGGGCATCATATAACTCCTCTAAACCCTCTGAGCTCACCGGTAACATCAAATCACACCTTTGATCGGGATGACACAAACTCTGAAAGTCATATCCAATTGTAAAGCAAGAGAATCTGAAAACGGGGACATTACAGTCCTCCCTTCCCAAAGATTGTTTGTCCTCAAGCAATGCCATCACAACCTTATGCTAAGAATGATCCTAGGGTCCCAAACCAACCTGGAAGATGTGAAGCACCCTTTGCTCAAAGCATTGTCCTGCAAGGTACTAACACAAGAGGCAACCTGAATACTACCGATAAGCAGAGCAATCATATACTGCAAAGACTCAGTCAACCCCTTAGAGAAATGTTCTTCTAGAAAACCAATTCAATGCACCATAGGAGTAAACACAGGAGTGATCCTGATGATGAAAAATGATAAATGGACTTGGTCATGCATCATATAACTCCTCTAAGCCCTATGAGCTCACTGGTAACATCAAATCACCCCTCTGATCAGATTGATACAAACCCCGAAAATGATATCCAATTGTAAAGCAAGAGAATCGGAAAACAGGGACATTACAGTCCTCCCTTCCCAAAGATTGTTTGTCCTCCAGCAATGCCATCACAACCTTACGATCAACAAGCTAAACCAAATTGAAACTGAGAATAATCCCTGTTAGCACAAATTTCCACCCTCCAATTGAGCTGATAATAGTGTTAGGACAGCAATGAAAACTAGGCTAATTAAAGGAGTAATGGCCTCAATTGTCACTGGCCAAACCCCTCTTTGTTTGGGCTAGTGCTCACTAGCCTCTGGGGAGATTCCCTAGGCACAATGAAGCGCCTTGCTCACTGATCTAAGGTCTGATTTCTGTGTTTAAAAACTAAAAATCAGCGAGCTGTTTTGTCTTGGAAAGCGTGTGAAAGCAGTCCAAAAAATGAGAAAATCGATCTTATATGCTTGGAGGGAACCTGCAGGGTTAGCACAATGATGATAGACTGGAAAGAAGATGAAAACGATTCAAAATAATCGAAATTAATCATGATAAATAGTTCAGAAAATGACATATCAGATTACAAAATTACCATAATACCGCCAAGAAAAGAGGTTTGAATGACAAACATGCACTTTTTTATTGATCTGCTTACAAGAGAGTTGATTACACCACACTTAGCAAGCCTACAACCGGTACTATGACTACTTTGCTCAAGGAGGAGCCACTAGACTAGACTAGAGAACAAGAAAGAAGAGAATGAGATAGACACCTGCTACTACTGCAAGAACCGACGAAATAACCAATGGCAAGCCTCCAATATATAGCTAGTGAGGGCGCACATCCCAAGAGAAAAGAAAGGATGCATGAGAGGCCAAGAATAGGAACTTAGGCGCATGATGGAAGCATGTGTAGAAGAAAAAGCAGAGTGTGAGTTAGAGTGGGTGCATAGGTGCATGAGAGTGCTAAGAATAAATGCAAGTCCAAGAGACTGAGACATGTTGACAGTTCACTGAAGCATGCGTCCACATGTGTGAGAGAGGAGAGGGCACATTGAGGAAGAGAGAATGAGTGGAAGTGAGAGTGAGAACAGTACCCAAGTCAACTGGTGTAAAGGGGTAGGTGAAGGCTATATTTCACTGCCAACACATGAGTGAGGTTCAATTAACTCAATCATGAGGTTGGCTATACGGCTAAACTCATGCGACCCCTTCTCCATCATTAATTAATTATCACATGCTCAAATATTTAGGAATATGTGCCCTAGCTTAGGCGGATGCCACATCATTGCCACATGTCGACCTCTGAGGATGCCACTTGGCACTGCATGGACGATCACTGGACCTACTAAATATAGCAGCTGCTAAAAATATCCAGCCGGTCCCAAAAATTTGAAACTTGTCGAAAATGACCCAAACTTTCCACAAATGCTCAGCATGATTGGGTGAGCACCATCATGTGTCTACTGCTAAAAATAGAAAGTTCTCACATGTCCATAATATTATACTAATTGAATTCGATTTTCCACAAGGAATCTAAATTTGAAATCGAGATCGACATGCGAACCCCGGTACCGAACCTACTAAAAATAGAAATTCATCTGAATGCCCTTGACTTTATACTCATTGATCTCATCTTCCTACAAGGAATCCAAATATGCGATCAAAACCGACATGCGAGCCCTGGTGCTCGACCTGCTAAAAATAGCAATCTGGGCCACATCGTCTCGAATAAGATCCAAAAAACTCTGGATGACTCAAGGATCAATACTGCGCTCTCAGAATCTGAATCTAGGGCCTAGAGCAAAATCTACTAAAAATAGAAATCTTCAACAAGTCGCCCGGAAAGGTGTCATCGGGCCTAGAATCCTGCAAGGACTCATACTGTATGCTTAGAACTGCCTCAAACTGTCAAGAGACCCACTCAAACCGTGTCTCCTAAAATTTAGCAACACTTGTATCTCTCTCAAAATGCATGGAAACTAAGTCATCTCTGACTCCGAACCAAGCAACCATGTATTGATCATGTACCTGCCTCATGTGGGAACCAACCTCCTGCTCAACATAAGTACTGAACTCTGGAAAAATCCCAGTATGCCAACTCCAATGTTGCATGATAGCTCTTAACCCTCAAGATTTTCAAGGGTGAAAATCTAAGGGTTAACAATGGCAACTCAAGGGGATGAGATCCCCCTGTGGGATGTTGAGAACCATAAGAATTTTTGTGTCCATATTTTTGAGAGCCTTGGTAAATGACAATTGGTGAGTTTTTTCTTTAATTGTTTTATTTTTTCTAAGTCATCTGGCGACTCCACAGGATACAAGGACGACTCCACAGGGGAACTTACACAAGAAGATCATCCAGTTTCGATTCCCTCACAAGGTCTAGTTCTGAGCTTGAAAGAACTCTAACATCTTTCCCGGAACAAGACTACTTTTTCACCAAGAACTCCTCTCAAAGTTGGTAAGCGTAAGAGTTCGTAGGTAAGTTCTTTTTCGACGAGCACTATGGTGAGTGCATCTTCGACATCTTCATCTTTATTTTTATTTTCATCTCAAGCTAGTAGTAGAGTAGTAGTTGTGCTTTCTTTTATCTAAGACTAACAATATGGATGCAATTGTGAGGCCACCAGTAAGGTGGAGATTTTTTTCTTTTGACCCACTAAGTTTTGTTGCATTCCCAGATTATCCTCATGACTTGTTTACGCGTAAGTGGCCTAAACGCATGCCTTTGTTTTCAGGGAGGTTGGGAGAATCAGTTGAGGATCACTTGGCTAAATTTTTGCAAGTGGTGGGCGATTTTAATGTGGAACATGAAGATGTGGTGATGAGGATGTTTGTGTCGACCCTCTAGTGGGAGGCACGAGCATGGTACAAGTCCCTTCCAGATGCTTCCATTGATGGATGGGATTTCTTCCTGGAGAAATTCACTGAAAGATGGGCAAACACACAGAACATTTTCTTCTTATGCATAGTTTTTTCAATTATTAAAAAGCATGAGAGTGAAACTGTTGGTCAATTTAATGCTCGTTTTTTCAAATTTTACAATTGAATTCCTTACAAAGTGAGGCCTAATGAAACTGTTGCTTCAATTTATTATCTTGAGGCATTTGATGGTATTTTTGGTGGTTTTCTCAGGAATGAAGACCCTCAAAGTCTGGAGGAAGCGCAAGCTACCGCTGTCAAGTTAGAAATAAGTTATCTTGTGGCCCGTGAACTCCCTCTAATCCATGTCCCATACCAACCAATGAAGGTAACTCCACTTGATGATCTTCAATCATTAGTTGTTACAGAAGTGCAAGAAGTTTGTGTTATTAAAGATGAACCACAACTTGCACCACATCAAGTTCTCAGAGATGAACAGAAGGGTGATAGCCCAATTTTAGATGATCCAGTGCCAATAGGACAGCGATGAAAACCTGGATAATTAAAGGAGTAATGGCCCCAATTTTCACTGGCCAAACCCCTAGGCACAATGAAGCACCTTGTTGGCTGATCTAAGGTCTGATTTTTGCATTAAAAAACTAAAAAATTAGCGAGTTGTTTTGTCTTGGAAAGCGTGTGAAAGTTGTCCAAAACAATGAGAAAATCGATCTTATATGCTGGGAGGGAACCTGCAAGGTTAGCACAATGATGATAGAGTGGAAAGAAGATGAAAACTATTCAAAATGATCGAAATTAACCATGATAAATAGTTCAGAAAATGACATATCAAATTTAAAAAATTACCATAATACCGCCAAGAAAAGAGGTTTGAATGAAAAACACACACTTCTTTATTGATCTGCTTGCAAGAGAGCTGATTACACCACACTTAGCAAGCCTACAACCGGTACTATGACTACTTTGCTCAAGGAGGAGCCACTAGACTAGACTAGAGAACAAGAGAGAAGAGAATGAGAGAGACACTATGTTGCTACTGCAAGAACCAACGAAATAACCAATGGCAAGCCTCCAATATATAGCTAGTGAGGGTGCACATCCCAAGAAAAAAGAAAGGATGCATGAGAGGCCAGGAATAAGAACTTAGGTGCATGGTGGAAGCATGTGGAGAGGAAAAAGCAGAGTGTGAGTTAGAGTGGGCACATAGGTGCATGAGAGGGCTAAGAATAAATGCAAGTCCAAGAGACTGAGACATGTTGAGAGTTAACTAAAGCATGCGCCCACATGTGTGAGAGAGGAGAGGGCGCATTGAGGAAGAGAGAATGAGTGGAAATGAGAGTGAGAAAAGCACCCAACTTAACTGGAGTAAAGGGGTAGGTGAAGGCTATATTTCACTGCCAACACATGAGTGAGGTTGAGTTAACTCAATCATGAGGTTGGCTATATGGCTAAACTCATGCGACCCCGTCTCCATCATTAATTAATTATCACATGCTCGAATATTTAGGAATATGCACCCTATATTATCATGTGAAATATTGAGATATTGCAATTGTCTAAGTTGGATTTGATTCTACATGCTATAACCCTTCTTGTGCCCTACGCGCGTCTTGATTAGCCTTGTAATTCTCTTTGTTGTTATAAATTAATGCTACAGCCATCAGGGCTGCTGCAAAATCATCTTTCTTTAATCTATTGTTCACCATTCTACCACTTAAAGATACTTGCAAGCTGCCATATTCAATCTACTGGTTGTTAGCTATCTTTTGGGTGGATTGTTTGCTGATTTTGGTGGCTAGAAGTTGTTGTTGTAGCAATTGTTTGCTACATCCATTTGGTTGTCATAAACATTTGCTGATAAAATCATATAACAGCCCTATAAACATCACCAAAGTCTTGCTTAAATCATTGGAAGTTTAACTAGTCATTGCTAGCTTTGTTTCCATCATCTCGTACTTGATTTTGGTGGTCAGATTTGCAGTGATTAACTTCATTCATTGCTGATCTATATATTTCTATACTGCTACAATTTTGGGACAGCAAGGTTTCTTGCTTGATTCCCCATGATTAAAAGTTCGGTTTATCATCTTTTGTCTTGTTCCAGGCAGGCCTAACATTGTTTTGCAGGTATCTAACACTTGGCAACCATTCACCTTCTTACAAGACTCATCATCAAGCCTCTCTTCATCTCCAAACTTGACCTATAGGGGTGCTCATTCATAATCATCTCACTTTCCATCTCAACCCCCATAGGGTCACCGGGATTCCCCCCTTGTGGTGATTGCATCATCATTAAAGCGAGGGGAGTGTCTATCTAAGGTGACAGTGGGTAGGTAGTCTTGTAGTTGTCTCACCTTTGTGGTTTGGGTTGGGCTTTGCCTAAGCTACAATTCGTGCGATAACAATGTGGAAGGAGAGGTCTAGACTTTTGTTTCATCTCTCCTTTGGTGGTGTTAAGTGATTCAAATCCAAGGTTGGACAAACCCTTACTGGGGATATCTTCAACAAGGAGGAGATTGCATTTTACACCCATGTCGATTTAATGGTTGGAGACCATCCTAGAGAGGAGCTTTCCCAGCAAGATAGAGAAACGATATAACTACTCTAGACTAGAATAGGGGTGATAGTCCATCAACTCCAAATCCAATTCTTAGTCCAAAGTCTACGGCTGATTTAGAAAGGGTTGTGATCACAATCTGACGCTCTGAAGGTGAAGGTAAGCCAAGGTAAACCTCACTACTTTAACCAACTTTATTTAAAAATCCAATCAATCTTTTTTTATATTCTTCTTTTAAAAAACAAAAATAAAAACATAAAATCATACAAGACAAAAAACCAAAAAATATTTTGCTAGCTTGCACTTCAATTTCCATCTTACATAGCAAGTAGATCCTTGGGATTTTGCCTCTAGATTTATTTCTACCTAAGGCTATTTCACCCTCTGGTTTTCTGCAATTTATTTCCTATTTCACGAGAGTATTACAAGGATTTTGCAGATCTGAAATAATTATAGCAAAGCCTGCACCAGATCCGGCCCTAACCTCATTCCAAAGGGGTTTCCAGGTAAGTTTTCTATCATAAAAACCCCTTTGCATTTTCCAGATTTGTTTTATCATTTATGGTTAATATCTTAATTTCTGGGATAGAATAAGTGATTTTCAGCCACTATAAAGTTATTATCTTGCTGGAATATTTTTCCGGGTTTTGACCCTAGAGGGATTTGAACCCCAAATTTTGCAAGTAATTTCCATATTGCTAGAAATTGCAATTAAATTGCAGATTTGAAGTTTTGGGCCATAGATATCATTATTAACTTGATGCCCAAGCTTCCCAACCCCCAGATCTGTTGATCCAGAGTGTTTTCACACTTGTGGGGGGGGTCAAAAGGTCATTTTCTTTGTTGTTTTCTGTGTTTTGTGTCCATCTTGCAGATCTAAAAGTTCAGAACAGTGAGGAATCAAATCATGTATAGTTATTTTCCAAGAGGTAAGCCACGGGTATCTTCTCTAAATTGGTAAGGGCATTTATCACTCTCTTTTCATTCATTTATTGACTTCATTTTCTAAACGCTCCCTTCCAAAACCGCTTTTGGGAGTGTGCTCCCATGAAAACAAAATAGCTCCCTGCCCTTTCAAGGAGCACTCCTGGAACACTCCTGAGGGATTAAAAACTCTCCTTGAGCGCTTCCGTGCGATAAGGAAAATTTGGCCTCTTTTCTTTTCTTGTGGGAACCAAGGCAAGGTTCAAAAGCTTGGTTTAGGCATGGCCAGGGTTCGTTGGTGGATTAAAACACTCGCTCACTCCATTTTCTCTCATTCTCTTTCTCATTTGACTCATCTTTTCTAGGGTTTTGAGTGGGTTGTTTAATAGTTTTTTAGGAGCATATTTGTGAGAACTTGGAAGGATGATTGAAGGCTTCCATTTGTGAGATATTGGAAGGGAAATTGAAGGTTGCCATAGTTACATTCAACCACCACTGGAGAGTTGAAAAGGTAGGCTCTAAAGCCCACTCTTGTTTGTTTTTATTTATTTTTTTTGTTGTAAACTAGTATATTTACTATGTTGAATGCTTGAATGTCCTCTTCTCCTACTCTTCTATTTCTCGTTCTCCAATTCCTAGCTCCTTTCCTTCTGTACATATCCCTCTCGTTTTGGTCGACCACACTCGTAGTCAAGGATTTTTCATGCTTTAGCATAGATCTCAGGATTTACTTTACTTTCTTTCTCTTTATATAGGAGACATTGTGTTGCTCTTACTTTGTATCGACATCATTGTACTCAGTAGTCCCATTGACATACTTTTGTGGTCATCTGTTGGAAATTAATAGAATTATCTTATCTTACCTTATCTTATCTTATTGCAAGCAACAAGTTATTCTCAATATTCAACAAGCATTATGGGTATGTCAATGTGGTATATCCTTTTGGTTCCATTTTTTATTATGATGGTGGTGTTGGGACGTTGAAATATTAGTGATGATGAGGAAGAACTAGAAGTAGGTAACACATACAAGGGAAAGGAGGAAAAAATGGAAGGGGAAGATGATGATGAAAATGATAGTGATGATGGACAGAAAGCCAAAGAGAGCTCAACACCCTTGCGGAAGTATGTGACAAAGATCAAGGGTGGGGAA
>JASDQU010013187.1:298947-309834 GCA_032191745.1 Picea mariana
CTCCTTGAGCGCTTCCGTGCGATAAGGAAAATTTGGCCTCTTTTCTTTTCTTGTGGGAACCAAGGCAAGGTTCAAAAGCTTGGTTTAGGCATGGCCAGGGTTCGTTGGTGGATTAAAACACTCGCTCACTCCATTTTCTCTCATTCTCTTTCTCATTTGACTCATCTTTTCTAGGGTTTTGAGTGGGTTGTTTAATAGTTTTTTAGGAGCATATTTGTGAGAACTTGGAAGGATGATTGAAGGCTTCCATTTGTGAGATATTGGAAGGGAAATTGAAGGTTGCCATAGTTACATTCAACCACCACTGGAGAGTTGAAAAGGTAGGCTCTAAAGCCCACTCTTGTTTGTTTTTATTTATTTTTTTTGTTGTAAACTAGTATATTTACTATGTTGAATGCTTGAATGTCCTCTTCTCCTACTCTTCTATTTCTCGTTCTCCAATTCCTAGCTCCTTTCCTTCTGTACATATCCCTCTCGTTTTGGTCGACCACACTCGTAGTCAAGGATTTTTCATGCTTTAGCATAGATCTCAGGATTTACTTTACTTTCTTTCTCTTTATATAGGAGACATTGTGTTGCTCTTACTTTGTATCGACATCATTGTACTCAGTAGTCCCATTGACATACTTTTGTGGTCATCTGTTGGAAATTAATAGAATTATCTTATCTTACCTTATCTTATCTTATTGCAAGCAACAAGTTATTCTCAATATTCAACAAGCATTATGGGTATGTCAATGTGGTATATCCTTTTGGTTCCATTTTTTATTATGATGGTGGTGTTGGGACGTTGAAATATTAGTGATGATGAGGAAGAACTAGAAGTAGGTAACACATACAAGGGAAAGGAGGAAAAAATGGAAGGGGAAGATGATGATGAAAATGATAGTGATGATGGACAGAAAGCCAAAGAGAGCTCAACACCCTTGCGGAAGTATGTGACAAAGATCAAGGGTGGGGAAGGGGGTGGAACCACAAAATTTATGCTCCCGTTGCCATACAACTTACACAGTTTTATATACCCGTGTGAGAAAGCATCTCTGTGGGATTATGCCATGGGATGAAGGTAAGACTATAGGAGTCAAAACCTGTAAGCATGTGCCAATCAAAGATAGAAACAAATACAACAAGGAAGAGGAGGTCGCACAAAACAAATCCAAAAAATCAAGGGTTGAATATGAGAGTTGTTACCCCCCCATGCCTAGGGTAACTAGAGGAGATCATGTATCTTGGCCCGCAATGGAGAACATGATCCTGACCATGATGATGATTAGCATGTCCACAGATGGCAGCCTAGCAACGCCCCTCATTCATCTTTACAGCTACAAGTCAACCAAGGCTCATCACATCCAAGCAACCCAGAGTATGGGAGATGGTAAGCCATTGTCACCATGAGGTATGTTAGTCCTTCTTTCATCCAAAGTGTTGTGCTTAATTTGTTAGGCATGTGGATGAGGATCTTTGGTAGAAGTTGGATATTGGATCATTAGTTTGGGAAATTGTGTCAATTGCCTTATTTTACCTTGGTGGTCAACTTCTATGCCCTATTCCTGTGTTGTCACCGCCCAGGAAAAAGGGGTACTACAGGGGGGCCGTCACAAGGGTAAAGTTTCATTCCCCACCATACTTAACATTTTCCATCCCGGAGCCTCTCATAGTGTTCTAAACTTCGACAATGGGTCATGGTCCATTCTTTCATGAGAAGAGAGGTTGAAGGCCCAGAAGTTGATTGCAGCTGCTAATAAAAGAATAAGAAAATGATGCTAAAGAAAGAAAGGAATGATAGCAAGAAAGGACAAACAAAATCCAATCCAAACTTGAGCTCTACTCTTTCAGTGCTCACCCCGGTCCTAAATAGCAATGCTAAAGCTTGAAACCTTATAAAAGGGGACTTACAAATATGATCAAGTGGACTAGAAAGATGGTTGATAAAGGGGTTTGGAAAAAATAGGGCATAAATATGGGGTAACTCGAGAGAAAGCGCACCCTCCAAAAAGGCGCTCATAGAAATGGATTCAGTGACACCATGAGCCATGAAGTAAGCCCTGAAACCATATCACTATCACACTTACTCTTGAAGGGCTTTTACTTTCCCTGCCACTCTCGGGACCTATCCCTCTACCTGGGTTATTTTACTTCATGTCTAGGTAGCACACCTAATAGGGTTGGATGAAGGCCCCCCCCATACTTAAACTCGTCAACTCACATGGGGTCCTGGGGTTGGTGTGATGTTTGAAGGGGATACTAGGGTGATTGTCTTATATGGCTTATGTCTTAAGGGTTTTTTTTCAATGGAAGAAATCGCGGGAAAACCCTAAGTACTTCCCCACATCTCGTCGATGGTAAACAAGGTAAATCGTCGGCTTGATTACGGGCCTAACCCGGTGGGGGCATCAAGTGAGGCTCAACAATCTCATCAAGAGAAACAATAGTTGGTCGGGGATTTGACCCCGAGACCTCATTCATAGTAACCGCAACACTCAACAATCTCAACTTTTCTGCTTCCTGCATTGTTTCTTTAAACCATCCCGGCTTCCTTTTGGCTAGAGGTTCTTCAAGAGTTCTTTCCAACTCTTCAGCAGGTTCTAGGGGCTCATCACTTGGCCCTTCATGAGANCGCAACACTCAACAATCTCAACTTTTCTGCTTCCTGCATTGTTTCTTTAAACCATCCCGGCTTCCTTTTGGCTAGAGGTTCTTCAAGAGTTCTTTCCAACTCTTCAGCAGGTTCTAGGGGCTCATCACTTGGCCCTTCATGAGGTTCCTCCCTCTGATCATCTGACTCTTCACTTTCAGAAAAAGGTGAAGCTGGTTGAACTGCTTCGGATTCTTGTTGTAGCTCTCTGGATTTCTTGAATGTGGCTTCCTCATGGAAAGTCACATCCCTACTCACACCTCTATCTTCCTCTGACCTGGTACATATATCCTGTAAGCCTTGGAGTTCTCGTTGTACCCCACAAAAACCCCTTTCTTGCCCGAGGGTTCCATCTTTGTCCTCTTCTCCTTAGGGACATGAATACAAGACATCCAAATATCCTTAGATGCCCTACTTCAGGTTTGATCCCTGAGAATACCTCTTCAGGAGTCTTGTCCTTAAAGATAGCATGTGGACACCTATTTTGAATATACACGGCAGTGGAGGTAGCTTCTTCCCATAAGGAATTTGGCAGATCCTGGTCAAACATCATGGCTTTCGCTACCTCACATATTGTTATGTTTTTCCTCTCAGCAACACCATTTTGCTGAGGGTTATATGGAACGGTCAACTGTCTCTTGATTCCTGCTTCCTTGCAGAAATCCTCAAATTGGAGAGATTCAAACTCTCCTCCATTGTCTGTTCTAAGAGTTCCGATGCGTTTCCATGTCTTCTTTTCAATAAAGGCTTTATATTCTTTAAACTTATCAAATGTGCCACTTTTCGTTTTAACGAAATAGATCCAACATTTTCTAGAGCAATCATCAATAAAAATGACATAATACAAGCAGCCACTGAGAGAGGGAGATGACATGGGACCACACACATCATAATGAACCAGATCTAAGATGCCCTAAGCTCTACTGTCACTGCTAGGAAATGCTTTCTTTATATTTTTACAAAGCATGCATCCTTTACAAATTTCATTTTTACTAAAAGAAATAGAATGCATGCCACATACCATATTCTGCAGATCTAGAAGTGCTTTGTAATGAAGATCTCCAATCCTTTTGTGCAACAACTCGCTGGAGCTAGTCGCATCATGAGCTAATGCCTGAAATGAATGTCCTGTACTCGGGTGGCTACCTTTAGCCCACAGAAGTGCCTTCTTGTCCTTGAAGATCACCCAATATCCCTTGTCTTCAAGGGTTGCAACTGATAATAGATTCTTCCTAAGCCTTGGCACATATAATACTTCATCAACATCAAGCATTGCCCCATATTCCAATCTGAAGGAGATAGAGCCTACTCCCTCTATCTTGTAACATTTGTCATCCCCAAGCTCAACTTGCTCTGCAAAGGATTTCTTCTTAAAATCTGAAAGGATCTCCTTGTACCCTGTCATGTGCTTTGATGCACCACTATCTACTAACCAAGTTTTCAGCGCTGTGATAACTGTACTGGATAAAGCAGAAACCAAGTAATATTATTTTCTATTTTCTCTTTCATTAGAAGGACTTTCCTGATTTCTTTTGAATTCATCATCCTCAACAATTGAGGCACGATGTTTCCCTTTCCTTGGATTTTTCTTCCTATACCAACAGTCTCTAGCAAAGTGACCCAACTTATTGCAATTAAAGCATTTAATCTTAGATGTATCAATATTCTTGCCTTTTAACGTACCTTTAGTATTTATCTTTTTCTAAGAGCCATTCTGGAACGTGACTTTCTTCTTTCCCTTGAATCTTGATGCTAATGCCGAATGCTTTTCTTTGGATGGCTCGCTCCTAGTAGCAGTGTGACTCTCCTCTTGGAGACAATCATGCCATAACCTCTCAAACGTGGGTTGAATCTCTCTCCCACTTACGCTGGATAAGAAAGTCTCCCATGAAGAAGGAAGACCATCAAATATGGACTGCACTAAGTCATCATCATCCACTGTGACACCTGTGACTAATAGTTGATCTCTGATCTGGATTATCCTGGAACAGAAAGATGTCACTGATTCACCTTTCTCCATCTTCAAATACTTAAGCTTGTGCTTAAGTGTCCTCTTTTGACTTGGTGCCTTTTTCTCATACAGATTTACCAAGGTATCCATACATTCCTTGGCAGTCATTAACGAAGTCATTGTTGGCATTATACTGTCTTTGACTGAGTCAAAGATAATTCGCTTGGCCTTTGCTTGACTCTTCCTGAAGGCCGCTCTTCCTGTATTAGAGGTGGGTTCCTTCATCACTGTGGTCACATACTACTCAAGATCATGCTCCTGCAAGATATTCATTATCCTAAGCTTCCACACATTGAAGTTGGAAGCTCCTTCAAACCTATCATCGGCCCTCACAGAAATGGAGGATGCCATGCAACTCATGCTGGAAATTGATCAAGCTCTCTTGGATCTGTGTGTACCTTGTTCCTGCACTTCAACAAGCTCTTTCACACCCTTAGCGTTGATACCATGTTAAATTATAGAGCTTGATTTCAATATGCGGATTATTTCTTTAGTTTCTTCAACGCTTTAAACACAATTTGATTTATCAACCAGCAAAATGAATACTTCAAAATGATGAACAGAAATAGAAGAGGTACTCAAATAGAATCTCACGCATGCACAAGAATTTATCTTGGGGAAACCCTATACAGGGAGAAAAACCCCAGCAAAAAATCTTCCTTTATTGCAAATAATATGTAAGATCAATTACAATAATCCACCATGAAAAGTACCTGACTGTTAGACCAGCAAACAACAAGACTTCACTGACTTTTACCGCTGATACGAACAGCACTATTTGTTGTCCTTTATTGCTGATGTAGACAGCACTGTTTGTTGTCCTTTATTGCTGACATACACAGCAGTACACGTTGTCTCTTACTGTTGATATGGACAGCACTATTTGCTGTCCTTTACTGCTGATATGGACAGCACTGTTTGCTGTCCTTTACTGCTGATATACACAGCAATACACGCTGACCCTCACTGCTGATATGCACAGCAATGCTATCCTCCTTCACAGCCCTATCTCCTTTACTCTGGCATTGCAAAACCTGTGTGTAATGAAGGGGAGGTCGAGCTCTTTATATAAAGGCGTGTAAAGGAGAGGTGAGGGGTCTTTAATTAGAAGGAGCCTTGCATGTCTTTTGTAACTAGACTCAACTCGAATTAGAACTTGACTTGAGACTCGACTTGTCTATTGCATGCCACCTCAACATGCAACTTGGGCCAAGTTACTTGGCATGCAACCTTGACACGCATGCAACTAGACATGCATGCTCCATGCAACATGCAACATGTGACATGCAACAAGACTTGCCAACTTGACTTTGACCAGACATACAACTTGAGTTTGACAACTCAGACTAAACATGCAAGTCAACTTATACAACTGAGTTAGGCAACTCGAATTTATTTTCATGGTGGATAAAGTTACACGTGCCAACGCACTAGATCATTACATTTACATTATTTGGATAAGGAATATTGTTTGTCTCTAGCTTATAGGAGTTTTACATTCAACCTAACTTTTCCTCGATGCCTTGACTTTTGTTCATGGCTCACAAGGCTTGACTAGTCTCACAGAGGTTGTACATTCCCCCTGAGTTTTGCACTAGTCTGTCTATGCTCACAAAGGTTTTACGTTCCCCTTGGCTTTTGCACTAGACTGTCTATGCTCACGGAGGTTGTACATTCCCCCTGACTTTTGCATTAGACTTACATCTTGACTTTTGTCTTAGACTTACAAAGCTTCTTCCATTGCCTTGGCTAGACTCACAAGATCATATAGCATCTCATTCATCCTGACTTTTGGTTCGACTCACAGAGGTTGTACATTCCCCCTGGCTTTTGTCAATACCTCACAAAATGGTTGATTCTCCATATCTCCCTGGCTAGCCTCAGGGTGGCCCACATGGCCTCTCATTGGAGAATGATTGTCGATGCTGCCAAATTTAACACCACCAGCAAGGCTTTTGAGGAGTTCCAGTTGTCGATCTCAACAGAGATCGAACTGCAGCTCTCAGCGAGTCAGCACAGGCCAATTGCTCCCCCCCTTTGGAGCACTAATTTGTCATCACCAGGTTCTTTCACACAACCTCAAGTGCTACAAGAGTTTCAGCGAATTGCTTCCTACTTACCCCCAAGGTTTCACAGTTTGTCCTTCTCAGACCTAGTCTTTCCCCTGAAAACATCATTGGATAGCTTATTGGCGTCTTCTCTATGGTTGATTGTTCAGTAGGGACATTCTCTTCCCCTTCCTCTTTTACTCCCAACTCTACCTCTATTTCTGATGTTGGTGTAGGGTCTTCCTCCTCCCCCTCCTATTCTGCACCTACTTCTGATGTTGTGGCATTTGATCATGTTTTATCTTGAGATATGATTTTGGCTACTTTTCTCAGAGTAGTCTAGCTCCTTTCATTTTATGCTTTTCTTTTTAACTTGTATGAGATGCTCTGGCACTCCTTCAGTGTGTCACTACTAGATTGTACTTTTGTGTCCCATTGACCTACTTTTTGGTCATTCTTGGACATTGATAAAAGTATCATATTTTATCTTATCTGCTAGCCCTCCACATAAAACCAAGATAGGGACCAAAAGTTTATTTGTAGAACCATCTGCATCACCTATATAGTATGTACTAAGAGGTTTTATGCAACCAAAAAAGTGCAATGTGTCTACAAAGACAACTAAACATGCAGACAGGCAAGTGTATTTTCAGAGAGTGAAACAAATTAAAACATGCTCAGAATTAATGAATGATCCAGTTTTGAATTCACACTCTTTGAAACCACAGACAATGCACTCAAGAGAAAATAGGATCAAGTAATGAACATTACTTTGGTATAAAGATGAATAAGACACCCATAGCTGATAACTGAAGGCTCCATCCCAGATTCCTGTAGCCACAAAGAAAAGAGTACCATTGTTTAACTCAAACGGAAAACTTCTAATGAAACAGAAAATAACAATCGGTCATTGGTAATTCACAACTGCTTATTTAACATTCATCATCTATTTTCTAATTACCCATTGAAAGTTCTAAATACAGTGCAGACATAGAAGAGCATATCAAAATAGAACCTTAAAAATAACATTGGAAGTAAAGGACCATTTTCTTCATAGCTGAGACCAATGTTACATTTATTATCTCAGCGAATTTATCACAGAGTGTCCAGAATATAACTTATCGGCAATGTCAGTGAAAATATCAGAAAATATTGGGAAACATTAAAAAGTACAAAAATAATCATTTTTTTCAATTTTTTAAACATTTAAAGCAACAACATCATCAAACAAACACATTGCTACATAAATATGAAAATAAAACTGGTATATAAGATGTATAAGATGTCAAGTGGTACATCACACATCAATACTGAAATATGATATCTGTCCTGAGTCATAAGTCCTGACAGGATGACACAAAATCGCATAAAAACAAAACAAAAATGCATCTCATGAGATGGATCATGGCAATGAAAACAATGGATTTCCCTTTGTTTACTTGATGGATTCACTTTTGCAAAATGAGGGTTAAAAGACCAAGAAACCAGTTATAAGGCGAGATTGATGTGGACAGGGCGATAATTTCAATTGACTCGCTATAATTACTGAATTATCGCAATATTATCACGATAATTTCAAAAGATGAAATTATCATGATAATTATAGTCAATATTATCAGCTTGGGGAGTGACATGCAATGTATCGTGATAAATGTAACACTGGTTGAGACTGAGATTGAGACTATAAGTGCACCATTCCAAACCTTAATTTAATCATAAGAAAAAAACTTGAAATAATATGTAAGAGCATGCAGTAGAAGCACCAACTCTGAAATTTCAATGCAATGCTCTTAAAGTATAACTTTTCAATATATACAATTTAAGATTTGAAACATGTTCACAAATTTTTCACAGAAACAAGATGTCAATAACTTCAAAAGGGAACTACGCTAAATAATCATCTACTTTCAGCTTACTAATCTTCCCATAGGATAGTGATTTATTCTTAGGCTCCCACATTACAATGAAGATAACTTGATATTGAAGGCTTTGGAATGGAAACCTAAGAACCGGTAGTTTTCTAGCATACCATAATACAAGATCTTTAACCCAAGGTTAACATGATTTATAATACAGCCTGAGTGGGCCTAATGGTTAAGAATATGTGTTTCCTCTTAAGAGGTCACAGGTTCAAATCCAGAGGGGAGTAGGGTATGTATACCTTTGTAGACTTTACCAGTCAAATCGCTGGGCGGAGGGGGGTCCCTTGTCCCACAAACAAGGGGGTCTCATACACCAATTTGGTGTGCTGGCTTGGCCGTGACCTTAAAAATAGATTGTTATTATTATTATTATTATTATTATTATTATTATTATATACTCCTTATCCCATTCAAACATGAACCATCTCCATGACCATTCATTGAGTTTCCTTCTTTCCTCACTACAAGCAAAAGGAAACAAAGGTATTATATTGATGTCAATAGATGATAAAGAAAAAGGTCGATGTGACTAGAAAGTGACAAATTATAGCTAACGAAATGCATTATATCCTAATAGGATAAAAACACTTTCTAAATAGTTTTACAGACCCATGACTCCCCATAAAAGGTTTTCTGAACCAGACTCCCAACTCCCTGCAACAAAATATATAGCTATAACCTAGAAAACATGATGGCATGCAATGCAATTGCAACATACTCAAAATATATAGATAATTGGTTATTCATTTCTCCTACTAGGCACTGTGAGTCAAACATCTCATAAAACATAAGACACATATGATCAGTGCCACCTAATGTTCATAGCCATTCTTCATGTTGTAAACAACAAACATTGCCCTAGTTCGCTAACTTGTGTGTCCACCAACTCTAACATATCTAGTGAAAGAATAATAAAGGTTGCTAACCACTGAAGGTGCAACCCACTGATTCGTATTTCTACCCCTTACAGTCAATAAACTAGAATAAATCTTCCACTGCTGAATCATTATGAAGATCCTCCTCCAAGAAGATACAAACCTCCTCAACTCTAAGTCTAACTGCCCCAACCACTTAACAGCAGTCTTCCTTGTGAGTTTTAAAAGACAACGTGGGATACTATTGGTCACCTCCCTCTTTTTGAGAGAATACATAAGCAAGGGTATCATCTTGGTTAACTCCTTCTACCTAAGAGAATCCAACAACCTTGTCCTCGTACTCTACTAGAATCCCATCTACTGTAATCCTGGAGTCGATCCTTGATTCCACAATAGTTTCTAAATGTCTCCATGGCATACCACCATGCATGCTCCACATATGCCTCCTCAAAGCTAGATGGCTCATCCAGCCTCTCAATGGAATGTACAAGTGCCATGGGATCAGTACACAACCTATAAATGTCGCCCCCTCGCACAACTATACCCAAATTCCTCGAACTTGCTATACGACAGTCACTAAGAGTGCATTGTTGTCCTTCAAATGCAACTTTACACTGATGATCTACCAAACAAGAAACTGAAGAAAGATTATTTTTCAAACTAGGAACAAAAAGAACATCATTCAACTCAAGAAAATCAGTTGACGACATCCAAAAGGAAATGGATCCCAACCCCCTCACAGGATAAGTGGCATCATCACCCAACTCTAATCTCATACCTCCCTCTTTCTCATGAAGCCTACTAAAGAGTGTCCTATCATAAGCCATGTCTCAATCCCCCACTATCCACATACCAACACTTGACAAGGTGTCAAGAGAGCAAGGAGAAGGTGGTCTCAAGTTGGGATGATCCCTCATGCACCCTTGCTATAATACCAACACTCCCTGCAACCTGTCTCTGATGTTTGTTCTTCCCATTCTTCTCCAAACACCGACTAGCATAATGTCCCATCTAGTGACAACTAAAACATTTCACCTTACTCCAATCCTTCTTTCCCAAACCTTCCCTCTTATCCTTCTTGTTCCCTTTCTTTCTTCACTTCTTTGTCTTCATAACGAAGGCTACTTCTTCTACTTCCTCTAAGGACTCTGTTGACCACCTATTTCAACTAGGGGGTCAACTTGAAATATCCCGAATTCAATTAAACAGAAATTTAGCAGCAAAATCGATAAACATAGAAATAACCAGCAAATTTCTTCATTAAATCCATAAACGGTGAAGTGCAAATGAAAGATCTGTAGGATCTTCTCCAATATCAACTAGGCCAGATGGTTTCACTGGCGAAACCGAGTAAACTAGGGTTTGAAACCCTCATGCTCACAAGAGCCCAATACAA
>JASDQU010013188.1:0-16565 GCA_032191745.1 Picea mariana
ATGTCCCTCAAGCAAGCCAAGAAGGATAATAAATTATCACCAAAGTACTATGGCCCTTATAAGGTGTTGCAAAAGATTGGTACTATGGAATACAAATTGGAGTTGCCTGC
This sequence comes from Picea mariana, assembly GCA_032191745.1. Classification (NCBI taxonomy): domain Eukaryota; kingdom Viridiplantae; phylum Streptophyta; class Pinopsida; order Pinales; family Pinaceae; genus Picea; species Picea mariana. The sequence continues at coordinate 111 of JASDQU010013188.1, forward strand.
ATCTTCACGAGTACACCCAGTTTTCCATGTTTCATGCTTAAAGAAGGTTATAGGTGACAAGATCCGAGTTCAAACTATATTTCCAGAACTTGACGAGGAAGGAAAAATCGTATTGGAGCCTAAAGCCATCACTGACACAAGAATTCGCCAGCTGAGGAATAGATCCATTTCAGAGTATGTCATTAAATGGAGGAAACTACCGGTTGAAGATTCCACTTGGGAAGATGAGTCTTTTATACAGAATCATCCAGAGTTACTCAAGTGTTGCGGACAACACTTGTCTCAAGGGGAGGGGCATGTTAAGCCCTAAATAATGGCTCATTACCCCTTGATTGGGGCATATTACATTAGTAATGTTATTTTATTTATGTCGGCTTTAGTCCATTAGTTGTAATTATACCTCCTAGTCTCATATATATACCAAGGAGAAGGAATCATCTTGTAATTGTACATTTATGTGGGCATAAGGAGGTTTCCCCCTCGAAGAGGCTTATTATTTGAATTTCTCTCTTTTTCAAGGTGTTGAGTACTTATTCTGAGTTTTTTCTATGCTATATTGATATTTGGTTCTTAACAGATCCAAACCGATCAGAGGACACCTCATCCTCAAAGCTTCTATTCTAGAAACTTCATGAATTTCTTATGTTTTCCTTCATACGAACAATGTCACGCCCTATGAACGAGAAACATGCGACATTGTCGCAGGATACTGTGTTGCAACATGCAACACTTAAGTTTGTCGCATGTTGCAATGTAACAGAGTGTGAAACCTTCATAAATTAGGGTTTTCAAAGGAAATTTACATAGTTTCATCTGTTTAGGAAAGGTTTTTCTTCCATGTTCGGTGTTTAAGTCAATAATCCTTCGAATGACAAAGTGTACATGCACATCATTAATGGTCATAGATCTGAAAAAAATAATGTGTAGCAAAAAGGATGACACTTTGGATGTTATCAACAAGTTAACAAATGCAAAAGAAAATGGCATGGATTCTCCTATTGATCTTGGCTTTGACAATCAGTGCAAATTTGTGGTGGAGAGAGTCCTAGAAAAATTCAAGTGTATCAATATTCTTGTGAATAATGCAACAGATAATTTCTACAAGGAGAACATAAAAGAAATAAAGCCTGGTTAGTCGATATTCTTATGAATAATGCAACAAAGAATTTCTACATGGAAAACATAGAAGAAATAAATCCTCAACAGTTGGAAATAACTTTCAAAAGAAATGTTTTTTCCCAGTTCTTCCTCACTCGCCACTCCCTCAAGTGCAATGGGGTAAGCAATTACAATTAAATCTATTCCCTTCTTCTACATACTGAAAATAAACAATACCTTTGATAAATCACTTTTCTTCATACGAATATCATGATTCCCATAATCCCCTCCTCTAGATCCACATCATCGATTAAAAGCAATAGTTGTTCATTTCCCATATATTTGCGGCCAATAATAGTAAATATAAAAGGATTTGGATAAAAAAAAAACCGACATGTGTAGTACATATCACTGACTTCCATCGATATAATTGATATGCAACATAATCACATAATCATTGAGTTTCATCAATACAATTGATCTCCAACATAATTACAATCTAACAGCCTGCAACATAATCACAATCCAATAGCAATCCAAGGATCAAATTCCAAAAATAATCTAAGAAGCAAAGTTTGCTAAAATAGTCCAAGAGCAAGTTATATTGGCCCCCAGTTTGTAAGCCCTGACTAGAGATTTATCTTGGGATATATTCAAAAGATGATATCTTTATCTTAGGATATATTCAAAATCCCCAACCAGGGATTTGTATTGGGATATATTAAAAGTGATGGTAAATTAATTGTATATATTGAAACAAAGAAAATTGACTTGCCTACATAAAACCAACCTGACTTGGACGTGACCTGCATAGTGTGCCGACCTCACCAACCTGCATAGGTAGCGTGTTGACATCCCCTGCCCATAGTGTGTTGGTACAAAAACATCACCTCTAATAAATGTAGTAGGGGGATCATTTATTAGTAATGTGCTAACCTCACCGACCTGCAAAGGTAGCGTGTCGACCTCCCTTCCCCATAGTGTGTTGGGTACAAAAAATTATCCTCCAATAAATATAGGAGGGCGCTCATTTATTACAAGGACACCCTACAAGTGAAATCAATTTAAGATGGCATAGTCTCACGCATGCCACAGAGACTAAAACAAGAAAATGAAATAGCATAATTGTGATATATGGCAAGGACTTGGCAGGGTTCAATTGGTTGCAGATAGGCGATGAAAGGTTGAGGAGAACTGGCCCTTAAAAGAACACCTTCGATGTAATTATCAATGCAATGCATTGGTGCCAATAATGGCAGTTGCAACCATGACACAACCCAAATTTTTATTGTATTTGTGACTCCCCCATGCAAATATTTACTACTACTAGGAAGGCTACCAAATTGTTATTTCCCATGATATATAATTATGTCATAAGGCATTTTCCTCCCATACATTGTATGTTTTGATTTGGTGTTTGCATGATCTCAACCATTCAAATCTATTATACAACCATCCATGCACAACTCATTACCTGGTTGAGTACCAAATTTATGTATGAGACATTTTTGTTTGTGGGACAGAGGGGCCTCTCTACGCAATGGTTTACTGCTTAGTTAGATGACCATCAAAGGCATGTACATCATCAATTTTGAAACACGATTCCTCCCAAACTTCATGGTGTTTCATGGCGTAATGTGGACACTTATTCATTGTGTTTTATGGTGCAATGTGGATGCATGTTCGTTGTGTTTTGTGGATTGATGTGGATTCATGTTCATTGTTTTTTTTGGCATGATGTGGATGTCTATGCATTTCATATGCAACACCTTCTCAGCATATTTTCTATTTATATCCAAACCTCTCCATGGGAACTTCAGCTCCAACAATGAAATACTGGAAAATCAACAATCAGTAGATGCAAAGCAAGCCACAGAATTCAAAAATCTTGGCAAGAACCTCTTTTCCAATAACGTTGTCGTTCAAATACATTGAAATCAATAGATCCATTACATTTTTTAATCTTTCAAATTCAAATTGAAGAAGTGCACTCGTTCAAATTCTTGGACCATCAATATTTATATTGTTCATTGTTCCTGCTGAAATCTTTGCAAGTTTTCCAAATGCGACAACTATTGTTGTCCAAAAACTTCCATGAAAATTGGTGGTTATTGGATGAAGAAAAGGCCTTGCTTTCATTTTAAAATATTTTGGTTTCTTCTCATTATCAAAACCACTTTACATAATACCATTTTAGAAATTTTCCCTTTCTTGTAATGAAAGAAAATTTGGGAGAGCACAATGTATTACACAAAAAAAAGATTTTCCTCGATGTGATATGTCATGACAAAGGAAAGTTTGGACTGATGCAATATGCTACAACCAAAGGTATTTTAGGTGTGATACACACTTTGTGGCGATGAAGGAAATTTTTGTAAAGTGTGATGTGTCTCACAGAAAGAAACTTAGATGGGATGTGATATATCATGGAAAAGGAAAGTTTGGAGTGATGTGTTATCTTGCGGCCATTTTTTTTTTCATGTGTTGTATCATGACCGATTTGTTTTTCCTTGCGACATAGTGAATATTGCACCCAATTCACTACAAGGAGAACACCTTCTAGCAGAGGTTTTTAGTGTTACAAAATTTGGAAAAAATTTCAAAAACCCTCTGCTACAACCTCCTCTATTGGTTGCGGAGGTTTTAGAGGAGGTTTTAACCAATGTTCCAGATAACTAAAAAAATCAAAATGCAATGGTGTTCCATTAAATAAAATGTCTCGGTGCATACCTAAACATCAAACAGACCAGAATGACCTTACATAAAATGCCCTAGAATGTACAAAAAACCAAAAAACGCACCAGTGTGCCATTACATAAATTCCTGGTGCGTACATAAAATGAAAATGCACTGGCGCGCCATTACATGAAATTCCCCAGTGCGTACATAAGACAAAAATGTGTTGGTTCACCATTACATTACTTCCCCGATGCATACCTGACACAAACGCACTGGGGAGGTTATGGTTATTACACCCCAAATTACCATTTTGTTGTATGCAGTGTCAATGCGCTTGTATTTTATGTCCATCTTGGTGCTGGTATAATTCATACATTATGATGCATGTATTACATATAACGCACCAGTGTGTTTATATTCTTAAACACACCATTGCGTTTGATTTTTTTAAAGCATCGATGTTATTATTATATTTAAAAAAACGATGGGTATTTATCACATGCCCACTGTGAGTTCATAAGAATGCATCGATTTCTATATTATTTCAGGCACCATTTTGTGAGTTCATAAGAATTCACTGATATGTATATATTTTAATTAATTGTTTTTTTTACAAATATTTTTTATAATAATATTGTTTTTTATATTTTTGTTATTGGATTTTGATATAATGATTGCATTAATGCCTTATCCAACGAAATACACCTATGTTATTTGCAACAATTTAAATCATTCACATATTATTTAATCAACAACACAACATTTGACAATGCAATAAAATAACGAACCCATTTTATTATATATGAATAAGAGACCCATGGTCATACAAAATGGGACAACGTAAAGGTCCAAAATAATCAAAATAGAACCAATATGTAATTGTTACAATTATTGGTAACATGTCCTCATGCAATTGGGACATTATGTCCACTATATCAAGCAAAATCCTTGAATTTTACAGACCAGTATTAGAAAACACACAACTTGCAGTAACATTCAATTGTATTTATTGTCATTCATCACTTTGATGAATACCTGCATCCAAATCCCACAAAACAGAGTCTTGGAACCTTACTTTGTTAGAATATCTATAATCTTGCCGCCTCATAACGAATCATGTGCCCAACTAATTACACTCAGTTAGACGTTAAGCCCCTTTATCTCCCACGTGACCAAGCGCCAGATACACATGCTTATTTCCTTTGTAAATTTCATAGGATTTAATCTTGTTAACTCATGATCAGATTACCAATGTGAAAGTTTCCATAGTTGTTTATCTAATATTTAATTGAACGGTTGGATCTCTTCTTTGCAACAGTGTTTAGAGTGAAATTTCGAAGGATTATATTTCGATGGGTCGGATTTTGTTACTCTGAATGCTCTCAAGACTGGGTCCAATCAACAATTGATCATGACCGTTAGTTTCTCCCCTCCGATGGATGGTTATATCTCATCGTTGGAATTAATCCCATCGCCAAATCTCCGATAAATGATCAATATAGATCATTGATTTCCTTCTCCGACTGACGGTTAGATTTCTTATCAGAGTAGTGGCATCGGAGTGGAGGTTCGAGAGGGAATTCTGAAACACACAAGTTATGTCCTATTTCAGATTCTGATGGATAACTCGTTGTGAATCATCAATCTAGTGAAGATGCTCTGTCTCAGATATAATATCGTATGTCCATTTGAATGCACAAAAACAACACTAGTTTCAATGGGTTTCACCTAGTTTCAAACATGGTTTTGTGGACAATTTGTCTATGTTCTCGATCACCTGCACTCACAATTAATTTCTACTCTATTCAAACAACTTAAACACAAACTCAACAAATGGGCATAGCGTATAACCACACAAAATATGATCTTTGATTAAATCATTGAAGGAAAAAAATTATAACATGAATGCTCTATTCCTTCTTGGTATCGCGGACCTTTTCAAATTACACACGCTCACCACTCTTCACACCTCTCACCCTTTCTGATTACAATACATATAAAATCCAATGCATCTTGAATAACTCAAAACAAAAACAATCTAAATTATCCTAACAAACCCTCTATTTAGAATTTATGTTCCTCAAATTTAGCAACAACTCGACGCCTATTAAAACTACTCAATCTAGAAAATCTTCTAGATATATCTAGTACAACTATTACAAATAAAAATAAATAATTAGGGAACCAACTCCCTTGGTTAAGTTTGTGACCTCTTGGGTCAATATCAAGGTTTACTTCCAGATGATCCTGAATCACACTTGAACTATTTTCATTGCTTGAGTTGTGTGCATCCCTCATTTATTGATCAGTAGTAGGTGATATTGTGCTTTGGTTATTTAAACAAATTTTTTCTTTCTCAACTTCTTTTTGACATTCCAACTGTTCATGTTCCATATGAAAACATAGAAATAAAGTCTAATAAGTAAATCTACATTTATAATATAGTAGAATATACATGATTGTGTAAATAAAAAATCATACCATAGCAACGAGTGATTCATAAACCATACACATGCTTTCAAATATTTTCCTCGTGCCATGTAACAAAAGATCTTTTGTTGGCTCCCCTCCATATTTTTTTTCCTGCATGTTTAATGCGCCATAACAAAGCATGTCCGATGTAATTAATATAAAGGTTTATTATTGTTCCATTAATTATAAAACAAAGGAAATTAAACAACATAGCTACTTACAGATTGTTCAATTAAACCTTGATACTTCAACATATACTCACAACCCTTAGTTAATCCAATGTTAATAAATTTTTCACTTGGCTCTTGTATGCTAGCACCTATTAGAGAACATCCATGGACCAGTGTAAATTAATTATTTAAATATTAAGATCACAACAAATATGAAAACTTAAGTAATGTCGAAAACATAAGTACTCACAAACTTTGCAATCAACCATTTTCTTCCTTGTCGTCATGTCTTGTGTGTTGATTGAGTCCTGTTTTCTTTTCTTTTCTACAATAAAACAATTGAAAAATAGTATTTAATATGATAAATAAATTCGATGTGCATAAAATAATAAAATCATGATCACATACCTCTGATGCACATTGTTGTTGGGATGCATCCTCCTGTAATGAAACTATGTTCATTTCTTTTACCATCTACTTGTACACTTTTTTGGACATCCCTACCGACATGTATTGGCTATCCCCTCATTTGTCGCTTGCAATTTTCATAATATTCTTGAAAAAAAAGCGCAATCATTTTTTCTTAAATGGACATGAAAGTAAATATATCAAAACAAATTAATTTGGTAATTATTGGAACATATTATAGAAAAACATGTTTAGCAATAATACATTTTATATGATTCTTTTTTGTTATTGTATTTTTTTGCTATTGCAAGTCTCACGGGTCTCATTGTCCATGGCTCAAGAAACGCTTATTGTAGTGTACGTATAACCTAATTCATGAGTCACTGGATTGATTTTTATATTGCAAGTGGAAATTATGTCTATACGTTCTTTCTACTATATCCCTCAAAGGTCTATAAATTTTTTTTCCCATATCATTAACTTCAAGCACCACTCCAAATGAACTGATGACCAAATCGTCATCATCATTTACATCCCTAACATTTTTTGTCCTCTAAGGATGAGATTCCATTCCCTTGCTACCGACCCCTGCATAACATTAAAAAAATGTGAAATCGAGTGTTTAAAACTTGTTATCAATTAATGTTAAGAAATCAATTGTTAGTAAAAGTCAAATAAAAACTTAATCTTGATTACCGTTCAATCCACCTATTTCCTCTCTTTGCAAAATTTCCATAAAACTTTTACACTCTTTTGCACTCAGATTGCGAACAATATTATCGAGTTTCTTCAATTTTTTGCTCTATATGACACACATTAACCAATACATATCATTAATTTAAACTTTCAAATATTTCAAATATATTAACATTTTAATCAAACTTAAAGAACTTGCCTCCCTCTCTTCTGAGGATGAGATACCATTGCACTCGTTGCAATAAGATGCTTCTTTGAACTTCTATCAGTCATCTTGAATAAAAAATAATTAGGAATCATCAAAAATAGAAATTATGAAATTTTTATACAATTTAGTATTTTGGTGTGTTTCATTAAACAAAATGCATCGAGGCGTCAAACATATACTTGCATTGGTTCATACTATTATTCATTGTGTACCACTAACATGTACGTATATGATACAAAAATCAATACTGTTTATTTTTCCAACCATTCAGTGATTTTCACAGATATATGCACCTCGGTTCGTTTTTCTATAAAGTGAGAATCGGGTTGCTAGCTATGTAAATTTCACACTTAGGTGATTTTCCTGTACAATGCGCACCATGTACCATGGAAATGTTTTTTTTTTAATTGTTGACAATGATAGGGTTGATTAAGTTTGGTATCCAATGCAATGAGTGATACCATTGCAATGGATACTAAACGCCACATATGCAATTAAATAAACCCTATAAAAATATATTGCTTAAAAAAAAAACCCTATAAAAATCAATTGCTTAAAAAAATAGGGGAACAAGAAAAAACAACAAGAAAGCTATGACTTCCAATATTGAAGGTAACTATGAAAACCTTATAATTTTTTTAAAATGCATTGAACATAGTTTGAATTAAATAGGGAAATTTTGAAATGATCGGTAGAATGAAATCACATACCTGAAATGTCTTCTCTGCAGATTGTATGTGCCGTACAGATCCCTTCCAAATTTGGATATTCAAAAAAATCCAACCACTCCAAAGTCTTTCGTGGTAAATCTCTCTTCCTTAAATCTTCCCTCTAAATTCTACCAAAAAGATGAAATAATGAATAGCATTTTAATTTATAAACAAACATGTTTTGAAAAATGAAATCCCCTCTCTTTTTCCAATGTGTTTTTTCAATTTATATGTAAAAAAACTTATTAAACTATATATTTAAAAAATCAAATTTGTCGTCAAATCAGCGTGCCTCACCAATTCGTGCACACCAGTGCATATGTACTAAAAAATGTATCGATACCAATTTTATCAACAAAATAGAAATGCAAATCTACACTATTAAAATTTACGGATATTTTGGTTTGCGGAGGTTCTAACAGAAGTAGCAATTTGGTGCATTTCATGGTTGGTCGCACCAGTGCATTCTATATATAAAGACACATCAGTGAATTATAAAATAAATAAAAGAACCAATAAATTTTGATATCAGATCCATGCACATATTGATGATGGTTTTGGCTCAAATGCGAGAAAAAGAAGGTTATAATATCAAATGGTCAATACTTCATATTCTAGCTCATTCCATATTGTTGCAGGTTTGTTAACTTATCCCACACCATTTGAATTAAGTGTAGATTCTATTTATAAATCATTTATCTGATTGAATTTATGTCATTTATGCATGTGCATTTAAATAATTGTTCATTGAATTTTTTAGGATCATAAATTGGGATCGAGTTCGGATGAGCAAGATATTCCACTAGTGACGTAAGCTCTTATCAGGAGAAAGGTAGTGCAGAAAAATGTTTGATGAAAATGGATAGCTACTTTACCTTGCCAATTGTAACATGCCATCTTCTAGTAACCTACAGCCTGGGTCAATGGTATTACACCATGAATTGGATCTCTTTTATGACACACCAATGGTATGTGGTTTTTCAAAATGTAAAGGGTTGAAGAAGAACCCTCGATGTGTCACATTGTCTCATTATATTAATGATCGACTACCCAAAGTTGATGGTCTAATATCTCCCACTATGGTCAATAATCTAATAGGTGATATAGAAAATACATGTAGGAACACTTCCATATGCTCCTTTTGGAAACGTTGGAAGCTATATCAACTATGTTTCATCCTAAATTGGCCAACCTGTCTCCTTTTTTTGAGTAAATGGAAAGTTTGTATAGTGATCCAAAGTATGATATCAATACTACTCAAAACATCACTACTAGGAGATCAAAAAAGTTGTATGAGCCAAGAGAAAAAAAAATTCAAGTACACACCAAAGTTTGTTCAATCATTGGAAGATAGCAATGACTTCCCTCTTCCTATCCATCTACAAAGTAAATACTAAACCTGTTACAACCAATATTTGCATGACACTTGGTCGGTGTCCATGCATGTTCCCGATGCTGGAACCAGATTCTCTTTTTATGGTAATAGTTATATGATTGCCAAGTCTAAAATAGATGTTTCAAATCTTGAGTTGTTTATCCTTTCACATGTATTCGTTCCTCCCAAACAATCAATGACACTTATGCCATTTTGTTGTCTTCTTTATAGTCGTTTTGATTACTTGAATATTTCCAAATACAAACATATCAGTTCCATGCATAGTGTGTGCATGAATGGTTATGATTCTGGAAACTTTAACAGGAAAAACATGTTATATATCAACGATCATTCATGAACTCATGGGAACATTGCAGGGTCATAAATAGTTGCAAGGACAAATTATTTAGTGCAAATTTTTCCTTTGAGGAACACTCCAATGACAAAGAGTTCTTTATGAAAAGGAAGGCGTCCAGATTTGTTGTTGTGCATGCAATATGTAGTTTGTCTCCTGGTGACAAGTTGTTAATAAAATATAACTTTCATAGACAACCAACCGCTCATTGAAAATGTCTTGCATTGGTTCTACCTTTAGACGTCCCCTTGGGGCGTAAGAAAGACATGATTGAGTAATTGTATTTTTGGATTTTCAATGGAACTAATGTAAATGTATTGCTTAATTCGACATTTGTTTTATAAAGTGGTTGGTTGCATGTTACAATCATTACATCAAATATGGGGACTAAGCTCCCTATAACTTCTACACATGGACTTTAGTTTATTTTATTTATTGAGTTTGCTTAATATTTTTTATATTTTTAAATATTGATATAAAATTAATTTAATTTAATATTCTCTTAACCTTAACAAATTAATTAATTTCTTCACTAACGAAATCAAATACTTACATTTCCTTATGAGGAGAATCATAATTATAAAAATCGATAATAGCACCTATATTTCATATAGAAGAATTTTTAAGGGATTAATCCCATTATTAAATGTGGAATTTAATTTAAAATGGTTGCATAACAAAGTACAACCTTCAAAAGTGTACCCTGTTTGTCAAAAGATTATTTTTTTATTCTTAAAAAAAAAAAAATATCTATATAGACACAAAAGAAGTGTATAACAACAAAATTGAAGATCACTTCAATATATTTGCAATTATCTAAAGAGAAACAAAAATGGATGTTGGGAAAAAAAATTGTGAGAAAATCACAAATATTCTTTTTCCTATGAGAAAATGGATCGGGTTTGAAACCATCATAGGGGACATTTATAATTAACCTTAGCCATTATAAGCCTTGCACACTAGGGATTTACTTAGCCATAATAAGTCTTGCACACTAGGTATTGTATTAGGGCCTAATATGGCCCACATGTGAAAAATAATGTATTTGCCCTTAAATTTGATGCTTTATGGATTATTCTTGATGTAAAGTGTCATATAATATCAAATAGGCTCACAAAGGGAATATGGAAAGCATCACTTAGTTAATCGTTTCTTAGGATTAATTACAGAGGACAAATGATAGTTGTATATTAGTTATTTGATAAGACATGTGTATTAATAAAATATTTTTCATTACATGATTACTAGAAATATGAGAATGAATATTAGTAATTGTAGAATTTAAATAGAACACTAATGTCATACGATGCATTCACATTATGTAAAATAATTTTCTTAGGAGGGAAAGTATCATATGTCTATGTTATCTAATGAGTTTATGTCAAATTTTATTTTGTCCTAAAAAATGTGGTGGTGGTTGGGATTGCATAAACCAATTAATTAAATTCATCATTTCCAAATCATTTGTAATTGTGTTTCATTTTGACAATATTTTTAAATAGTTTACACAAACTCATATTTGATGAAATTGCATGCATTTATAGATCTATTTCTATGGATTCAAAATATATATTTTATAGAAATATTATTATTTGATGAATTGTATGAATTTATAGATATATTTTTATTAATTCCAAATATGTGTGTGTGTGTGTGTGTGTGTGTGTTTATTATTTTTTCCCATTATTTTAATATTTTTCATGTAACATGTATCATAATTTAAAAATACATGTCTATGTTTTTTCAATAAAATTTTAACATAGCATTTTTTAAAAATTGACATTTTTGCCTACTAACTAAAAAAATCATGTTTCTCTTAACATCTTTATTAAAAAAATTTATTATTAATATATAGTGAGGTGCATTTTATAGTCTAATATGACACTTGGCATTACTCATCCCAATATAATATTTGGAAGAAAAAAAAACATCCCAATATGGAAGATATGTGTACCATCACTACTCATAAACATAACAATTATAAATGTAATTATGAACAATTATTATAATGCTATCAATAAAATAAATGAGAAAATAACATTTCATAAAAGTATGTTTTCTTTGTAAACATGTTTGATTGAGATATTGTATCTTTCTAGAAATTAAACAATTCACCTTGAAGAAGAATTTACCATTATATGGCATTAATAGTTACAATTTTTCGCAATTACAATCCAAAGTAAACGATTTCATAAAACTAAAGTTAAACATTATATGGAAACTCTAAATTATAATGAGAGATACATATTAAATTTAATTTAAAAACAAAGAAATCATTAGTGTACTTATAATACATTTTATAAATAAAAAAACAACAACATCAACATGATTTGAAAAAACACAGTGTACATGTGTGTTATATTGTTTATGTTGGAAATACTGAGAGGGGGGGTGAATCAGTATTACATTTTTAAACAATTAGTAATTACTTTGTTTTTTTATTAATCACCACAATAGATCAAAAATGGATTTGTATTTAAAATAAATTATATAAATATGATTAACAAGGATTACAAATTTTATAAAGAATGATCTGTGATTGTGGAGGACATCAATCCTCTTTAGAACACCAACTCCTATAGACACAAATCTCCTTCTTTTTTGAGAACCTACTCAAGGAAGCTACAACTCCATGCTTCTTCAAGCACCAACTTGAAAGGAGGCTCCAACCCCATGTATTCTTCAAGCACCAACCTGAAAGGAGGCACCAACTCCATGTTTTCTTAAAGAACCAACTTGAAAGGAAGCTGAAACTCCCTGTTGTTCAAGATTCAACCTATAGAGGACTATAATCCTCCCGAGCTCCTCCCTTCCACCCTCACTGTGTGGTTTTTATTTTCACTCTCATATATTCTGGTGACTCTGCTTCGGGTATACTCAGATATCTCTTGAGTCACACTTCCTTTGTTCATTCTGATGAGTTTATATATCTTACCAAATGGTGTGCATCACCAAACCATTGTGTCTCTTCAATGAATCAATGTACCTCTTCATTAATAATGGGTTTTTATTGACATTAACTTAAATTGACTTGCAAATCACCTTTAAATTGATTGAGTTTAGTTCTTTCTTATGTTAATCTTCCTTATGGAATGGTTGATCTAAGAAACTCTTAAAAATATGACTAAGACTATCACTTTCATCATTACACAACGCATTAGTTTCCTTGAAACTCGTTTATCATTGGATCGCAATCATGATTCAATCTTGATTGTTAATTTCCACGCCTGACTATCTTAGGAACCTAGCTGCTTTCTTCAACCCATTTCTAGGGCTTTTGACGTAGGGAAACAATCATGGCTTAAGTTGTAGTGGGGTTGCGTCTTTCGTGTTTTGAAAACTTGTCTCAATGGTGTTGTGCTTTTCGTGTCTCAGAAATTGTTGCAATGGGCTACGCCTCATACATCTCGAAAATTGTCTTAATGGGGTTGTGCCTCACATGTCTAAAAAACTTGTCGCAATGATAATGTGTCTTCTTGCATCTTGGAACTTGTCACAATGGGTTGTGCCTCTTGCAACTTGGAACTTGTTTTAATGGGGTTGCGCCTCACATGTCTCAAAATCTTGTCACAATGATATTGTTCCTTTTTACATCTCAGAACTTATCGAAATGGGTTGTGTCGCTTGCATCTCAAAAATTATCTTAATGGGGATGCACCTCACATGTCTCAAAATCTTTTTTCAATGATATGATGCCTTCTTACGTCTCAGAAATTTTTGCAATGGGTTGTGCCTTATTGTGTCTTGGAACTTGTCGCAGTGGGGATTTAATACTACTTCCATGTCGCGCGCGGTAGGGAACTCAACATTGTGGTTTTAATATTACTTCCATGTCGCACGTGGGAGTTTATATGGACAAAGCACGGTACATCTATCACCGTTGATCTAGAATATTTTTCAATGACTTGATCTTTTTGTGATGCAACACTATTTCGCTTGAGCTTGCATCTTGCACGATGCAACAATTTTTCTCCTAAGCTCGTGTTCTGCATGATGCAGCATTATTTATTCCCGNGTGTCATGTGCACTATTGACATCAATGAAAACTAGACTTCCAACAATCTCCCCCTTTGGAATTGATGACAACACAGTAAAATCGTCTTTCACTATATTATTCCTCTTTTTTAGTTTTATAGCTTGACTTTTACTGATTGTCCTCCCCCTTTGACAAAAATGACAAGAGAGATATTTCTTTTCTCCCCCTGATCGTCCGATTCTTTGAAATTGTTGAGGATGTTGATATGCAGATTGACGGTTCTTGAAACGGATCTCTGCATAGCCCCGCAAAATTCATGAAAAAGAATTATTAACGGATTAGTTGTCCAACTGCTCGCCGAAGGTTTAGTTTAGAATCCGAATTTATCCAACAACTCATTCAACGTTGGAGTTTTTGGTAAAAGGTCAAGCTTGCACGGAATATGCATAGAGAGCAGAGATAACCAGATTTCAAGATGTGTAATTTCGACTTGGTAATACCTAGACAAAACTAATTAGGTGATCTTTATCTTGCTCATGCTGGATGATTTTATAAACGTCCATTTAAAAATCCTCTCAAAGATATAAAAGATGGGTATATGATGGTGAAATAGTTGAGAGGCATATAAATTTATTATTCCGAAGGGTATATGATGGTGAAATAATTGAGAGGCATATAAATTTATTATTCCACTAGTCATATTTCATATAGAACATTCATAAAGAACATTAAAGTATGTTATAATTTTATGAAAAAAATTTTAAGATTTTTTTATTTGGGAGTAATAAGTGGATGAAACATTTTCTAAGAGTTTTTATTTGGGAGTAATAAGTGTATGAAAGATTTTCTAAAAGTTTTTTATTTGGGGAGTGATAAATAGATTTTATTAAGTTATAAAAAATTATTTCAAGGGAAATTTAAGGAGTTATAAGTTGCATTCTTTTTGTAATAGAATTTAAAAGAAGATTTTGATGTGGATTTAAGGAGTTATAAGGTTTTGTATGGAGGAGTTTTCTCCATTGATTATAATTAGAACTATAAGGGTTTGTATGCCTTGAACATGTAAAGATGTTATTGTTTAAGTAGTAGACCTACCCGAAATTGAATAAGGGGGTCTCTCTTAGGATCTTGGCATGCACAACAGGATACAAAATTGAATTTTGTGGCATCAACATACAAGCATCTCTCTTCCATATTCTGCATAATGGCAAGAATTGAAGAACTATTTACAATATTGAGCACATTAATTAACTCAACTACAGAATCTACAATTGCAATCAACAAGTGCACTCTCAGCACAATGATTACTTGTTTACAAGTAACACACAAGAAGATTGATATGTTCAAACATTAAAACAAGTTGTTGTCTGATGAGTTAAGTTTGTTTCAACACCAACAATGTGATTTTAACAAACACAATGACATCAAGGATGAGAATGAAGACATTCATTTGACTAGTAATGAAATTCATAAACATGAAGATCAGTTAGATGAAATCCCTATGTCAAAAAAAGTTGCGGATAAATGTATTGTTCGACCATGGGAAGAATTATGATTTAAACGAAATCGATATGGACTAGGATATGAAAATGATGCTAACAACCTTTTTCATATTCCTAATTATAGCGAACCTTTTTACTTTGTGAGTGGAGGTTTTTTGAATGATGATAAGACGATAGAGCTTGCGGATATTGGTAAGGAACAGGTACAGGATATAGCTGATGATGATGTTGCTATTCGGTCAGATAAAGAACCTGTACAATGCAAACATTGTCACCGGTTTGGCCATGATAAGTCAAACTGTTTTGATCTTCACCCATGCAAATTTTGTGGGAAGACAAATCATCCCTCAGTAAGGTGCCAAAAGCGCAAGCGGAAACAACTTCATTTTGAATGGTTAGGGAATTGACATTGGCGTTTGGAAGCCAATTTATTGGAGCAGTCTTATCGCCGAATTTATACACAAGTACAATCGTACTTGATTGGAGATATTTCTACAGTTGATGGACATGAATGTTTTTCAAGATTTGATGATTTAGGGTATGATCGGGGCCTAATTGATGTAGTCTTCTGAGTTGAAGATCGAGTCTTCAGACTCCGTCGAAAGACAGTTTGATGTGTTGGATCTCTTCTTGGCCATACTTGCGAATGACGGTCAAGGGAATTGGAACCTCTTGTCCCTGACAGGGGGAAAATCTAGTTGAGTCAGGTTCCAAGTTTGATTTTGAGTCAGGTTCCAAGTTTGATTTAGAGCCTGTAAATAAATGATATTGTTTTTGATATGGTTTGTGGTCATCTTAAAACCACC
>JASDQU010013188.1:42964-93702 GCA_032191745.1 Picea mariana
GAAGAGATTTCGAAAGCATCCTTAGATAGTAAACTTCCATCTAATTCCATGTGTTTGAGATTGGAGGGCATCTGCAAATTATGCAATCAATATGTGAAAACCATTATCATGGATAGATTCAAAATTTTCAACAAAAATGAGTGAATCGAACAAGGCACTAAATATGCAAATAGACTTACCTCCTTAAGGAAATTCAAATCCCGGGGTTGCCATTCCAAGAATCTCAACTCCTTTGACTGTGACACATTGAACGGAAGACAGGGAACCTTTCCTTGAAAATAAACCAACTTCTCAAATATTTTCTCACATATTCCCTCCACTTTTGCATTGTTTCCTAGTGCAAGAATTCTCAATGAATCACTCATAGAATCTAATTTTCTTGCAGATATATGGAATGTATGGTCAATTCCATTCAACCAGATACCTTTGATCCCTTGAAGGTCCTGCATGGCATTATTAATTGTAATTAAATCAATCCTAAGAATCAGAGACATACATTGTTTGGAAACATAATTCTACCTATAAAGTTTTTGCAAGTTAACAGATTTGGTACCTTCTTTAAAAGCTCTTCAAATTCACTTGTAGTTTGGAATCTGAATCTTGTTTCCTTTGTAATTTGGTGACCAATTGTCAAAATGACATCGTGCACTATTACATTCATGTTTTTGTCTTTGTTGACAAGCCCTCTCTTTTCTAGCACATCTATATTAGACTCTCCCACAGTATTTGTAACTGCGTTCCAATCACATCCATTGAAAAATGAGCAGATGTCAAGAAATGGATCCTTCACTCTTTCAGGGAGACGATCATAGGTAAAGAGGTAGCCATTTATATCGATTTGAACGTTCCAGTTCTCTTTCGCTTCCATCAATATACGAAAAGCCTTTTGTTGACCGCCCTGATCAAACCGTATGAATCTCGCTAGTACACTCAAAAGCTTGGGAATTCCCCCACAGAGGTTTACTATCTGGTGGACTTGATCAGAATTGAGTAGCTCCGTGTCATCGGTCCTCCCATAGTTTAATTCTTTCTTTAACAAAATCATGGCCTCAGTACTGGGAAGGTATTTCATAGGATAGAATTTGACCGCATCAATTGAGCACCCTTTACGAACTTCTGCGTTCCGTGCACTGATAAGCAGCCTACATCTTTTAACCTTTTCCATATTCCTTGGCAAAAGATTTTCGAGTGGAACTTGTTCCAAAGCGTTGTCAATATAAATGAAAGCTACTTCTTTCTCTAATATACGGCCAATTTCTCGCTGTCCATCTTCAAATCTACGAATGCTGTCTAACACTGCCTTCTGATCTTCTTCACTGCTTGCCGACATCAAATCTCTTAATATACATCTTTGTAACTCTACTATATTTGGAGTTGAATTTATATCATCAAACAGTCTAACCATAGAATATTTGCACCCTTCTATGTAAAGTCGTGCAAACACTGCATCAGCGAGGGTGGTTTTTCCCATTCCCCCAAAACCATGCACCATAACTGCTAGTGCATTTTTAGGGCTTTCCCACTCTAGAAGGTCAATGACTTCTTGCAGTTGTTCTTCAATTCCAACTGAAACATAAAGCATATCACAAACTCTTACAAACCTTAACACAAGACTAATATTTGAAGGAAAAAATACCACGATTATTTTCACTATATATCACAGTATACCTGCATATTCTGGATATGATCGCTCTCGTTCTTTAACTGGCGGACGCACATTCGCACATTCGATGGCATCCAAAATACATATAAACATTCGATTGTCCATACGTCTGTACATTTTCTGTAACTTCTGCTGAAATTTAGCCAGCTCATCCTTGTTCACAGACGTTGAGAAAAACCTGCCGGTAAAATTGCATTTTTACAAGTGTACTGATCGGGGCACTAACATCAAAAATGAAAAATGAAATCATCCCAAACATTCCGCATTCATACTCACCTTGAAGTCCCGGAAGTGTTCATCTGAGTGCAGCACATGAAGGCCCCTTCCACTATCATATCTGTTGCTTTTTTTATTGGAGCCTCCATCCCCTTTTTTGACCCAGGTCGTTCTTTAATATCTTTAACATGTTGGGCCAAATTGCCCATTTCCTCTAAGAGAGACAGGCACTCATCTCGGTTTGCAGAAACCGTTTCAATTCTCTCCAATATACCTGCCACAACAAGAAGACCTGCAGCAGCCCAGTGTGCCTGCCCTAATCCTATTAGGAGTTTCTGAACCACTTTCATTGCATCGCTAGAATGTTGAGATGAAACAAGATCTTTCTGAAAACCATGACAGATGTAATATTAATCGTGATCCTATATCAATATATTTATACTCAGTATCTTAGGAAAAAAAAAGATTTAATACTAATTATACAGATATTTTGGAGGAATCTAGATTTGTTGTTATTCATACTCAGATTTCGGGTTTACTCGATTATAAGAAACTCATCGATGTATAATACGCACCACAGCCGAAGCGCCGTCTGCTGCCACTGACAGGATCTCCTTCAATTTCGGGAAGATTGAACTGCTTGGCCAATAGTGCGCAGTCGACGGTTTTTTATCCGACGACTTTGTCTAAAATGAAATATATTCAAGACATATTAATAATAATCTATCATACAATTCACACATTCAGTTGAATATGAAAAATAGAGATCCTAGAGATCCAACTTACTTTGATGATTCTCAAAAGCTCAGATATATCCTCGATGAGGCCATCGAGATTGATGTTGTCATTTTCTCCATCAATTGCAGAAACATCTTTAATCTTCTTAGTAAGTTCGGACACGGTTGAAGTGCTGGAAGACGGATCAACACTTGCTGGAGCCTCATGGGGTCGGGGTTCATTCTGCGTTGAAGCAGAAGAAGAGGCAATTTCTGCAGAAGAAGAAGCATCATGAGAAGTGAAGGCAGGAATGGGGGTTTCGGGGTCCTGCCGGCTTACATCGGGGGCTTCTTCTGTAGCAGTTGAGGCAGGAAAAAGGGTTTCGGGGTCCTGCCGCCTTAGATCGGGGGCTTCTTCCTCTGTAGCAACTGCTGGAGAAGCATTATTATGATCAGGAGGCTGTGCCGAAATGTTATTTCCTGAAAAACAGGAAAAGAAACTGCAACAGCAGCACCTTTTAGCCATTGTTGCTCAGGATGGCTATGCTGCAATTTCACTATGACTATGGGAGAGAGAAAATTGAATGTAGAACTGGAGAAAAGGACTGCAATAATGGCTGACTCCAATAATGGCCGATCACTCACTGAGAAAAGTACTCCAATAATGGCCGATCACTCACTTCAACTTGTTACAACCGCTTCACTAAATCATGTTTTATATACAATTCAAGGCATCCCAGGCTTCATAATGCACTCCTTTACGTTTCAGCGATCAAAGATTCAATATGCAAAGTTAAAGTGAAAGTTTCGAATTTCATTCCATGTGTCTGGCTAAAGTGAAAATGATCTTAACGTGTTATTCAATTTTTTGGCTTTTTAAAATTAATAATACAATTTAATACCAGTGCTTAAATTAATCATACAATTTAAAGGTTTGCAATTTCTTTGAATTCCAGTAATCAAAGGTTCTGTATGCAAAAGTAAACTGCAAGTTGTGAATTGTTTTTTAAGTTCTAAGGATTACACATCCACGACTTGATAAGACATTTGCTTCAACTCTCAAAGATTCCATGTACAACCCTGCAAGTTTCGAATTCATTCTATAAATTTATCATATTGAAGTAAAAGTGAAGATGGTTTTTTTTAATATAGACTCACTCTTCATAAAAAATCATCCTTACACTTTTTTATTTTTTATAATTTAAATATACAATTTAATTCAAATCGAATTCATTCCATAAATTTATCATATTAAAATAAAAGTGAAGATGGCTTTGTATTTTTTAAATAACAAAATATGGACTCACTTTTCATTAAAAATGATCCTTTAACACATTTTTATTTTTTATAATTTAAATATACAATTTAATTCAAAACATATCATTTTATACATAATTTAAAGAGTTGTGATAGCATAGTCACTAGATTTTTATTCCTTTTGTAAGACAATTTTAGATTTTTATTCCTTTTGTAAGACAATTTTTTTTAGTATTCACTTTTGACACAATACACTTTTGAGCTTTGAAATTTAAAAAAAAAAATTTAAGTTTATTTTAAATAAAAATTAATAAATATATATGGATTAAAAAATGAGTTTTGAGTATATGTGTAGGTGATAACATTTTTGAGAAAGTATAAGTTTATAACGGTTTGATAACTATACTATTTTTGTTATCATTTAAAATATAAAATATATTTTGTAATGGTGAAAGTTTACTATAATTTTTAATTTTTTTCTCAACATTTTTAGTATTAAATTATTCTATTTAATTGTTAAGTCTAAGTTTCATTGTTAAGTTGGTATTATAATTTATTTAGTAAAATTTGGAATAAATTCAAGCAAATTCAACAATTTTTTAATATTTATAATTTTAAAACCAAATCCAACATTAAAATAGATTTAAATATTTAAAATATCAACACTAGCCTAGATCCATCTATTATAGGTGGAGACGCATCAAATTTCTTGAGATGAAATCTTTTTTAAGTACAAAACATAAGAAATGTTTTCATCTCTAAGGATTTGAAGTTAAGATAGAAAACACAATAATTATTTTCAATTACTTTCTCTATATTAAGTTGATATAAAATAATTTTACTTAAGGTAGATGTTAACGGTGAATATTATCTATCATGTGAGTATTATCTCTACTCTAGTGAATATTATGTGTCATATCTCTCTGGTGATATTGAGTCATTATTTATCTAAGTAACTCTATTAGTGACTATTCAAACCCTTACCATGAATTTGGTTTGGTAACTCTCTTATTCAAACCCTTGAGTGAATCAAGTGTACATGTTTCTTATTTATTTATTTTTCTTTTCAATATGAGCAATTCACAATTGATACCTAAACTTAATAGAGGAAGGCCTAACAAAGTAACCCTACATAGTTTGCATTAATTTGTAGAATCAATAGAAAAATGTTTGCATGAATGTATAGAAACATAAAAACTTAGAGAAGAGAGATAAGTCAAACTTTAAAGTGAATTAGTAGCAACTTTGAATTGGATTAGAAGAAATGCTTGATAATAGATTTAGATCCTTTGAAGATAATATTCAAAGACAGGACAATAAACTATTAGGGTTTGACACTCATCTACACAAAATGGAGACTAGATTACAAGAAATAGAAAAAAAACAACCAAGAACAAAAACAATCAATGAAAGAAGATGAGGTGAATGAAAATAGCAATTTTAGGGACAAGATTAAAGAGCTAGAAGACAAGCTAATTAACAATTTGGCCCTAAATAGTGTGGAACACAAATTGGATATAAAAATTATTAAAGAGGAAATGAATAAGCTCATAGAGTTAGACCATGAGTGTAACTAAAGAGTCTTGAACCTCATAATTTTGGTGCAAAAGAACAAAAAAATTAGGAGACATTAAGAATAATCAAGGAGGAATTAAAAAATAAATCACAAATTGAAACAATTGGCCTTTAGAAGCAAAAACGTTGAGCAAAACAATTGAACATAAAGATAGGTAGATTCAAGTTATGGTAAACTCTAATGCTCATAAATATGGCATACTTAGTAAAACTTCGAGCTTAGAAGAGTCTAGAATATTAATAAATGAAGACCTCATTCCAGAATATCAAGCTAAATTAAGGAAGGAGGTTCAAAAGGCAAAGGAAGCTAGAAAGGAAGGAAAATGGGCAATAATTAGGAACTGGAAAGTTATTATTAGGGATAGAGAACAAAAGGATAACAATAAATAGAAATTTGAGACACTTTGAATCCTTTCTTGGAATTGTCAAGGATTTCCTTGGAATAAAGGGCATATATTAAGTTGGATCCAAAGTGAAATTGATATTATATTTCTAGATGAAACTTGGGAGCATGAGGAATATAAGGTCCCTAACATAGATGGATTTATATTGTGGCCAACATGGAACAACAAATCCTCTCATAGAGGGGTTGGAGGCATAACTTGTTACATAAGAACACACATTTCTCCTCACATCCGTCTTTATAAAAAAAGACCCTCTAATCTGAGTGTAGGGCGAATTCAGTAAAGCCGCATCACTTTAATGGAGGTTGCATCAATGTATGGTGAATTCAGCAAAGGCGCGTCACTTTAATGGAGGGCGCATCAATGTAGGGAAAATTCAGCAAAGGTGCGTCACTTTAATGGAGGGCGAATTCAACAAAGGCACATCACTTTAATGGAGGGCGCATCAATATTTAAGGAAGGCACACCCAATACCCAACGTTTTATACAAGGAGGGAGAGGTGTGCATTCCTTTTACCGAGTCGCACAAATCTCCAATATGTCCCAACAACAGATTAAAAAACAAAAAAACAAAAAAAAAATGGAGGATGGGCACATTGACTTAACCAAGGCGCATGACCTTTACAAAATCCCACACAACAATCTAAAACGCCAACAGAAGAGAGGTGCACACCATTTCCTTTGGTGCGCAGTGCTCTGAAACAATCACACACAAAAAATGATTACACACAGAACAAAAAGAAAAGATTCAGAAAAGTTTCATTAAATGAATTAGAGAAAGATGCCCCTTTAATAATTCAGGGAGACTCATTACAATAGTAATTGTCATTTTTATTTTTATGCGATTCTCTACGCATTTAGACTAGTAAGAGAAATTCCCCACAACAATTACTGACACAACGTGACTAACAATTATTTTAGACATCACCTTGCTTACTTAGACTGGCGAATACTTTATTACAATTAAGTGACTCACTGACGGTGACATAGATCAATAAACTAGCACAAAATTAATTCTCTTTATCGCCTTGCTTGATGCAGACTATTGATCCTCTTCTGTTAGTTGTCTAAGGAAGGTTGGCATCCTTCCTGTTGGTCCAATTCCTCCCTGTTTAGATCTGGAAGCATCCCTGCTTCTGGCACCAACTGAGGGAACTTTTCCTTGAATTATCTCAACTGTCATCCACTTGGCCTGCACTATAGTTTGGAATTGTTTATCAACTAGGTATGAAGCATGATGTTGCTTGGAATGATCTGATGTTACTTGCAAGGAAACTACAACTGGACTGTGTGGTTGTGATAAATTATAAACGACACTATGGTCAACTTGTTGTTCTCGGTGTTGTTGTGTTGCTCCCGACGGAGCCAAAATGAGAGGCATCACTATGGGCGTTAGAGATTGAAATACAAGATAGACCTCGAAAGGTGAGAAGCTAGTTAAAGAGTGTGTGGCCCTGTTGTACGGGTGCCACTTCTGCAAAGCCTGCATTAGTAGGTAGAATTGTTTGGTGTAGTGGCGGTAATTGAATTTGGCTGGGGACAGGGTCTCAGAGTGGTAAGTCACTGAGTAACCTCCCTGTTTACACATCACTCAAATAACAAACTGAGAGGCAATCTAGGGTAAGGGATAACGATATTTAATTATGGGTTGGGTGAGGTTGTGGTAAGCAGTAACTAGGGGATGTTCTATATTTTCTTGGGTAACTAGTCGAGATGATGGAGCATTGGGTAATGATGTGTCATGAATGAGATCGATGGATTGAACAAGGGCTTGAGAGGGTGGGAGCCTTATGGGAGACTGAGAGACATTGGAAAATTCTGGGAGGAGAGGGAGTATGACGAGAGGTGTTAGATTCATGAGGTACTTGGGTTGAACATGGTGGGCCAAACATAGAGAAACATATCTATGGTGAATGATATGGTTAGTTTCTTATTTTCCAGGACGCGACGGGGGGTGGGGAAGTATGAGACGCTGAAGTACGAACATAGGTGTGTCCTTCATGTTGAAGATTGTACTGATGGGATTTGGCATGGTAGACAACTTGTCGGTCTTGTTGGTATGGGAGACCCAACGAGAGGTCAACACAGTCTAAATGTAATGCCTTCCATACAGAGCCTCAAAATAAATAAATATCTATTAATCTTCTACTGAAATAAATTCAATTTAGTTTAAGGTTTTCCTTTCAGATTTTCTTTATACCATGAAGTATAACAACAACATCATAATAATCAACAAAAACATAATAACAACAGATCAACTAGTAAAATGCATAAAATACGTACCTCAACTTGTAGATCAGTTGATTTAGCCCCTTTTTTTATTGTCCTTACTCTTGCCCAAACTTCCCCAAACTGAATATTAACCTCCCATCCAACTAGGAACAACCTCTCAGGCTCTGTAGCTCCAGGAATCATTGCGGTTTCTTGGCCCCCGAGCCAAAAATTCCCAGCAATAGTAGTGTCCCTGTGAGAGTTCCCCCCAAAACCAATCTATTCACCAATCTCCTCCTCCTTTCAAAATTTCTTCCTACTCCTTCTTCCCCCAATTTCTCCTCCAAACAAAAAAAAACAAAGACCCCTCTACAAGTCCTCTCCCCTCTTCCTTATCCTCCTCCCTCGAATCCCTCTCCCTCCTTCAATTCCCCAACTTCCTTATCCCCCCATTAATTCCTTAACAATCTTATCCCCCCCCATTAATTACTTCACCTACCAATTTAATAATATTATAATAAAATACTCAATTAATTTATTTTAATAATTAATTAAATTTAATTTAAAAACCATAATAATTAAATAATTAATTAGGGTTGTTACACCCACCCTTCAAGAAACTTCGTCTCGAAGTTAGAGTAATTTACAATACAAGGGTAATGACACATGGTTCATACATCCATATCAAATAAACGACATCATCAGTTTAAAAACACTTATGCATACTAGTGTACATGTGCAAGGAATGCATGTGTAGCTAGCACATACATGACTTGCACATGTACTAATGACAATAATTATCACACCTATAGTAATTCTTGTATGCGTCCAATCCAATCAACAAGACCATTCATTTCATAAAAGATAGTAAAACATTTAAAATGTTCACAAAATCCCTCAATTATAATAATTTAGCACAAACAACGTTCGCTTAGATAATTGTAGTTCAATTAAGCAATTACATATTTGTTTTTTCAAAAAGAGGAAAACAACTACTTCTATTCATCCTTCCTCCCTAACTTACTTATGCCTTCCATCCCTATCCTTCCTCTATTGGACTATCTTGGAGTGTCAAATATATTGACCTAACTCCAAATAGAACCCGTAAGCGGAAGTGTCAACTCTCTTGACCAAGCTTCCCCAGCAAGCAACTGACAGGCATCATCACACGTCTAGCGGAGTATGAGCTAGCACCGTCCTCCCATGACTCCAAGTTTTAGAGGATACACGGTGGGAAATGCATCCACCCCTCCTAATAGAACTAGGGTCAACACCCTATCATGGAACATACAGTGGCACTGTGTTGCTAGAAATTTTGTCATCGTATATTCAGTTTTAGGCAGTCTCGCCACCTGGAAAACCCGCACTTGTCCACATATCTTAGAAATGAATTTGAACCAACATAATTTCACATACAAAGATTCATACCATATTGTTTCTCGACTGATGTTCACGACATAAACATTTTATTATCATTATCCTTTGGCTATTTCATAGCCCATTGACTTGCAGATTAGTCTATAGAACAAACTCATACATATCTATGCATTATCATCAAGTAAATGCATTTAATCATATACTCAATTTGGTATCCACGTACCAACAATTTTAAATGTCAAAATTTTCAAGTTAGAAATAGATTGCATAATATCCATCATAATTCAAACAACAATAAAGATTAATAGAATTGACATTCACTTAGGTGCATATGTCTTAAAATTTCAAGTGTATCATTAATAGTTTCACAGTTAATAGAAGATAAAATATGATTAGGCATTAAGTAATTCTAGCTATCTAAGTCAAAAGGTGGCATTACATACACCCATCCTTCGGAAAACATGTTCCCGAGGTGGTCAAAAAAGTGAGGGATGATCTCTTCATAAGGTCTTTGCATCCTCCCAAGTAGATGATCATGGGCTATACTTGTCCCATTTGACCTTAAATTGGTCTACCAGACGATTCTTGAGCTGTCGGACCCTACGATCCAATATGCGTAATGGTTCTACTGTTAGGGTTCCCCTATCTGATACCTGCAATTCCTTCCAATTCAGTTTATGAGATTTGTCAGCAACATAATGACGTAGAACAAATACATGAAAAACATTATGAGTTTTATGCAAGTGGGGTGGTAGCACGAGACGATAGGCAACGGGTCCAATTCTCTCTTGGATTTTGAACGGTCCTATAAATCAGGGCGACAACTTTGTCCCCTTCCCAAACCGAATGGTATTCTTATTAGGCTTGATATGAATGAAAACTTGATCTCCCACTTTATAACTTTAGTCAGTCCTATGTGCATCAAAATAACTTTTCTGTCTATCATGTGCTTCCTTTAGTCGCTGCCTAATCTGAATCACTTGTTCCTCCATCTCTTGAATCAATTTTGGCCCAATTGTCGCTCAATCTTCTAACCTTTCCCAACTCAAGAGTGTCCTGCATGGCCTTCCATACAGAGCTTCATAGGGTGGCATTCCAATGGAGCTATGAAAAATGTTATTATAGAAAAACTCTACCAAAGGTAGGTACTTCTCCCAATGGGTTTGATTATCCATAACATACATCCTAAGCATGTCTTCCATAACCTGATTTACTCTCTTAGTTTTTCCATCTGTTTCAGGATGATAATATGTGCTTAAGTTCAACTGAGTTCCCAATGTTGACTGTAAACTTGTCCAAAACCTAGATGTGAATCAGGAGTCCCTATCTGAAATGATCTTCTTGAGTAACCCATGAAAATGAATGACCTCACTTATAAACATGTGTGACACATCAGTGACATCATAAGTGTCTCTAACCGGAATAAATTGAGCAGTCTTGGTCAACTTATAAACTATCACAAGAATGGCATTATGTCTATGTGATGTGAGCGACAATCCCACAACAAAATTCATAGAAATGACTTCCCACTTGGACATAGGAACATCATGTGGTTGTAGGAGACCTGTCGAGTGGTGGTGGTCAGCCTTCACTTTTTGACACTCTAGGCACTTGGTGACGAAATGGAATACATCATGCTTCATGCCTACCCAGAAGAAAAGCTTATTCATGTTTGCGTACATTTTCTTGACACGTGGATGTGAAAAATAAAGTGATCTATGGGCTTCCTTGAGTATGATGCTTCGAATATCCCCACCTTCGGGGACACACATCCTTCCTTGATATATTAATAATCCATCTACTTCCAGGCTATATCCTTCATACTTTGGATCTAATTGCCTCCCACTCTAGATGGTTGAAGTAACCTTTAAATACCAACTATCTCCAAGAATTTTCCCCAACACATGCTCCCTCAGATTAACTTTTAAGGGTACCAAGGAGAAGACACGTGGCCTTCTTCTCAAGGCATCCACGACCACATTCTCCTTTCCCTTAATGTACGAAATTCCAAAATCGTACTCACTCATAAACTCACTCCATCGTCTCTGCCTGGCATTGAGATCCCTTTGAGTGAAGATATGCTTTAAGCTTTCATGGTCTGTTTTGAGCTCAAAGCTTCGCCCCACTAGATAATTCCTCCAAATATTTAGAAATAACATTACAACTGCCAACTCTAAATCATTAGTAGCGTAAAGATCCTTATGTTGCTTCAACTTTCTTGATGCATATGCTATCACTCCCCCATCCTACATTAGCACGGCCCCCAATCCCTTCTTCGAGGCATCCATGCAGACTGTAAAGTATTTTTCCATATCCAACACTCGTAGAATTGGTGCACTAGTTAGTATCCTTTTAAGCTCTACGAATGAAATATCACATTCTTTTTTCCATTCATACCTGACCCACTTGCACTGCAAGGTGGTGATGGGTTTCTCTATTTTAGAGAACCCTTCCACAAACCTTCGATAATAACCCACTATCCCCATGAAGCTTCTTACCTCATGAGCATTTTTCGACACTGGCCATTCCATAATGGCCTTCCCCACGAATACAAGATGTTGTGGAATGGTTGACCTCATACCTCTGTTTAAGCTCATATGCTCCTCCGCGTAACGAGCATTTTCAACTACTTGAGCTACTGATGATGGTTTCCACATCTGTACCATGGCCCTTATCTTAGGGTTTAACCCATACATAAAACGTTCTGCCTATCATTGATCGGTATCCATGTACGAGACATATTTTACTAACTCCATGAACTTGATCTTGTACTCTTCCACGATCTTGTTTCCCGGAACTAGAGCATGAAGTGATCCTACCTGTTGTTGCTCGTAGTACGCAGGAAAATATTTCCTCTGGAACATTTCCTCAAAAATCTCCCATGAGACGGTTTCTGGGGTAAGGTGCAATTATCTCTCCAGGTTACCCCACCAGTTCAAGGCACTATCCCCCAACTGAAAGATTGTTATCTTCACCTTTGATGTGGAAGCATAGTCTCTTAAGGAGAAACATTGCGTCATTCCTTCCAACCAGACCTCTGCACGTTCACTTGCACGACCCCCCAATAAAATCTGGGAGTTTGATATTCTGTAGTTCTCTGGTGATGTCCCCTGGTGGAGGCCCTCCCTCTGAGTCCCTCGACGCTTCAGGGTTACCCACTCCAGATGGTGGGGGTTCCACTTTGACATCTTCCGACTGGTGTCCCTTTAATGTCTCATTAATATCCTCTAAGGAGTGCAAAATGAGAGATAATTCAGGCAATGGTGGTGGCAGTGCCGACATTGGTGGTCCTTGCGACGATGCCCCTCAGCCTTGATTTCCACGATTCCTAACCATATTGAATAACTAAATCTGCATCAAACCAAATGCTTATCAGGGTAGAGTTTAAGGCATTCTACTTTCACTCAAACTTATACTTGCAAACATAGGGTTAGGTGTAAGTTTTTTTTTTACTTGTATGTAAACAAACATTACTCTCTTTAGGGTAAGTGGCTAAAGGTTATGGTTAAAGCATCTAAGCTTGGTATCTCGGTGGGTATCCTTCTATCTCTCTTACCTTGCTAGTTGCGCTAGTACTATGGTATCCTCGCCCCTTACTCTAATAGGCTTTCTTATTTAAGTGTCTAACCCTTCTATAAATCACTTTATACTCTTATAGAGGTTATATCTTTGTGTATCTAGTCTCTTATAATTGGTCATAAATTCTCCCCCTTAATCTCATTAATTAACATTTTAATGTTAATAATAATCATCATTCCATTGAAGCAAGTTATTGATTCCCTCTCTCTCTCTCTCTTTTTGAACACTTTTGTTAATTAATTAGTCATTTAAATTAACAAATTAGTTATAAATTCCCTCATTTAATTAATTAATTAACAAACATTATTTACATTAATTACTATTTTTATTTATTTACTTATTTAATAACGATATTGTATATAATTATTTATATAAAATCACATTTATTACATAAATAAATAAAATATTTAACTATTTTTTTTTAATTTAAATAATTAAAACTTTAAAATAATCAAATTAAAAAAAAAAAATGGTTATATTTATAATAATAATAAAAAAAATTGTTTAAAGGGCTCAGGGTTTTAGGGTGGGTGTATGAATGTATGAGGTGGAGGGTGAGCAATGTGGGTTCTCGCATGAGACCCATGTGCTCGACCCTCCCAATTCGCATGGACGTGTGGTGCATGGTTAGGGTTTTTGGGCTCTCTCCCTCGATTCTTCACACTTGGATTCGAGCTCAAATATCCCTTGGAAAATAATGACTTGGAATTTGTGTGATGGGATTTGACTCTCGGTCCCTTTGATAGTAGTAGTTGTCGATTGATATTTCTTCACAACCCTGGCGTCGAAGAAGACCCGGCTTGCGAACCGATTCTGGATGCAAGGAGATGTTTCCCCCTAAGTTCACATAATGGAATTTGATTAAGAATGGCGATTTCGAGGAGGGGCCTTACATGTTCCCAATATCTAACTCTGGCGTGCTTCTATTGTTCCATGAATGCACAGTATGGCCGACGGACAACTGATCTCTAAGGCAGCCAAAGTCATTGTGGCTTTGCCCCTATTGAGATCCCTCAATGGACGCGAACTATCGAGGTTCGAGTCTCCTTGCCTTTGTTTCTTCTAAATAATACCATTCCCACAAAACCTTTTTTGCTTGTTTCCCAGGGTTTCACGCGAACGATTTCAGTCGTCCAAAGCCTGCAATCCATCAGTCAGTACGACATCAGGAGAGATAAAATCATCAACGACGATGTCAGTCAGGAGAGAGGCTTCCATTCTTTGGTCGGTGCATTTGGTTGCGAGGTGGGTTCGTTGTTGATGGCGGAATATGCAATAGCAGAGGATGAGAGGCACGCGGCTTGGACGTCGAGAGGTCGAGACACCTCAGATTCTAAATATGGCGAGGGTTTGGTCTCGGCCTAGTCGCTAGACTTGGATGTTGAGCTTTGGTGTGTTGTTTCATTGTTTGGCTCATGGAATTAGGGATTGAGTAATGAAACACGAGCCTTGGGCACGAACTAACCCACCTCATGGTATGGCTCTTGGTTTCTGGGCTTGGTGGGTGCGCAGTGTAAAGAGGAACACCTCTCGTGGGCTCTCTTCCTCGTGACTTGGATCTTGTTCGTTGGGATTTGATGTGTTTTGTGACTTGTGCTGCGTATCTAACTCGTTGTTCCCAGTTCAATTAAAACCTGCAACGATGAGAAAAGTTCCCACAAAAAAAAAAACAGGTTGTTCTCATGGATGTAGGAGCTTCCCCAATGGAAGTTATTCTTAAGGATGTAGGGGATGCTCCAAGGTAGTCCACTGACCATAAACCTCCAGTCCAGGATGTAAATGCATATTCAAAGACAACAAAGATCGATCCTAGGGTTTCCACTGCATCTACAATGCCTTCAAAAGTGGGTAAGTTAGGGGCCTCTATGAAGACTAAATATTGGCGTAGGAAACCTAATAACACAAGGGGTTTAAAGAGGCGGTTGGTTCCATCTCAAGATACAATAGCAGATGATGAAGCTAAGGAGATAAATGTTCCTATTCCGAGTTTGTCCAATGTGAGACAAAGTAGTAAATTTAGTAAAGCAAGACACAAGGCAGAACGAGCCTAGGCTGCCAAGGCAACAACTCCTGTGAAAGTAGAGATCCTTGAAGTTGGAAAGTAAGGGATGTCAGTACTAGAATTGGCCCATAATTTGGTAGTCAATGAGGAAAAATTTGTCAGGACTCTCTTTTGAAAGGGATCATGACTTTTATTACAAAGACCTTAGATGAGGACATTGTGACACTTGTATGCAAGGAGTATGATGTAGAAGTCATAGAAGCTAATGATATTTGTGTGGATGACATGGCCAAAAGAAATAAATAGTCGATGAGGAGGACTTATATAGATTGCAGGTTCTCCCTTGTGTTCTGACAATACTGGGCCATGTGGACCATGGAAAGGTATGTAGGTTATTTCTCCTCAAAATGCATGCCCTACAAAGTCTTTGTAAGTAGTTCTACTGAACTAAACTTTTCTGAAGGTCGATGCATAATTTAAGAATTGCTAGACCAGTAGTGAAACTAGTCATCAACCCTGATTCTAATGTTTTTCCACTCAATTGATAAGGATTCTCTTAAGAATTTTTTTTTTCTTCAGGAATAAATTACGACCAATATTAGGGGTGCAGTGGCTTCTATCAATTTTTATTTTTCTTATTTCATCTGATCTATCTATTGGTTTGTTATGTTGACAAATAACTTTGTCGGATTACATCAGGAAGACAAAGGTGGTCAGAACAAGCTACATAAGCTACAAGATATATTTTCCTTCTATACTCTCTCTTCATCGAGATTTCAATTTCTTGAGTATTTTTCTTTAGTGTGTCATTTCTGGTTGGTCAAGCCCTAGGTTTCAGTTTTGAAACCAGGCTCTGATACCATTTGTACGGCCTTCCATATAGAGCCTCAAAACAAATAAATATCTACTAATCTTCTACTGAAATAAATTCAATTTAGTTCAAGGTTTTCCTTTTAGATTTTCTTTATACTAGGAAGTATAAAAAAAAAAAATAATCAACATCAACACAATAATAGCAGCATAATAAAAATAGATCAACTAGTAAAATGTATAAAATACGTACCTCAACCTGTAGATTAGTTGATTTATCCCCTTCTTTCATTTTCCTTACTTTTGCCCAAACTGGCCCAAACTGAATATTAACCTCCCAGCTAACTAGGAATAGCCTCTCTGACTCCCTAGCTCTAGGAATCCTTGTGGTTTCCTGAACCCTGAGCCCAAATTTCCTAGCAACAATAGTGTCCCTGTGAGATTTCGCCCCAAAACCAATATGTTCACCAATCTCCTCCTCCTTTTAGAATTTCTTCCTACTCCTTCTTCCCCCAATTCCTCCTCCAAACAAAAAAAAACAAAGACCCCTCTCCAAATCCTCTCCCCTCTTCCTTATCCTCCTTCCTTGAATCTCTCTCCATCCTTCAATTCCCCAACTACCTTATCCCCCCATTAATTCCTCAACAACCTTATTGCTCCCCATTAATTACTTCACCTACCAATTTAATAATATTATAATAAAAGACTCAATGAATTTATTTTAATAATTAATTAAATTAAATTTAACAACCATGATAATTAAATAATTAATTAGGGTTGTTACACTAAAGTTGATACATCGCAGAACATGGTGTCGCAGAAGGGGCCAATGGAAAAAGTTATTGTGCAGCACTGGGCAATAATGATGCAGGGTACTCCCTTTTGTACCAAACCTAGTTGATAGGTATCCGGGTGGGGGGTGGTGGGAAGTTGCAGATGTTGGACTAGGTCTTGGGAGAGTAGATTATTTTGGTTTTCATTGTCCATAATGAGAGTTATGAGTTTATGTTTAATTTGGAAGTTATGAGTAAAGAGGGGAACGCTAGTATGACCTGGTTCGTGTGTAATCATGAGAATGAGGGATGGGTCGACTTTAGTGGGGTTGGTGAGAGAGATGACTTCTGGTTGTTTGAAAAAATCATCAGGTGTGACCTATGTAACCAAGGTCTTATGGGGAGACTATTTTTTATGGTTCGATAGTCGACAGAGTTGTGTGAATTGGTCTTTTGAAAATTACACCAAATCGTCATTGTGGGTGACTATGAGGAAGAAGGGTAAGGTTGAGTCTGAGAAGGATGTGATTTGGAAGATTGGGTTTGATTTGGAAGATATCAGGTTTGAGGGGCTACCTTACATTCTACGGCCAAGGCCTATAAGAACGCCTTGTCCAGAGAGGAACTGTCAAAAATATCTACCTACCATAGGATAGGTAACAAGAGACCATAATTAAAATTAATTATTGATTCCTCGTCCGGCTCACTGAGATGGAGTTGGATGCACAACTTGTAGAAGATGTCGATGTATCCTTGAACTGACTGAGTGGAAAATCGGTGGAGTTGAAACTACTTGGAAGGTAGAAGTGTTCCCACAATGTGTGACATAATGCATCCCAAGAATCAATAATACCATTTGTCGGAGAAGGTGGTGTACCAATATCCACGATCAATTCATACCTTTCCAATTGTTTGTTCCACCAAGTTTGTGCTATTCTTTCAAGCTGGAGGCTGGCTATATGAAATTTGGTAGATTCTTCCATCTCGGGTGAAGTCTTGAAGTATGTGGAGAGGCTACGGATCTAAGAATCGACCGTCTCGCCATTCATTTGGACGAATAACTTAGGTAACTGAAAATGGGTGTCCAACTGCATGGTTGTTGGAGTCTGACATTATTGGAGTCGAATTATTTCATGGAGAGCGAACACCAATTCTTCAACTGGAGTTGATGTGGTTGCATTGGACTCCTCACTGGAGACTTCTCTTCCTAGTGGCATGGTTTTCAAACACAAAAGAGACCCTAAGGAGGGTGTGAGAATAACCTTGAGAAGGGCACACTGATGCACCAATGCAAATGCCGCAGAAGAACCCTGAGAAGGGTTATTATGATGCTTTGAGAAAGAGAGTGAGGAAATAGTTGAAGATCCAAAAAAAATAAAAAATAAATGAATTTTGTGGATGAAACTGGGACTTCTCCTTCTTCTCTATGAGCAAAACTTCCCCAAGGAAGGAACACGCCCTGATACCAATTGATCTGAGTGCAGGGCGAATTCAACAAAGGCACATCACTTTAATGGAGGGAACCTCGTTGTAGGGAGAATTAAACAAAGGCACATCACTTTAATGGAGGGCACATCAATATTTAAAGAAGGCACACTCAATACCCAACGTTTTCTACAAGGAGGGAGAGGTGCGCATTCCTTTTACCCAGTCGCACAAATCTCCAGAATGTCCCAACAACAAATTAAAAATAAAATAAAAAAATGGAGGATTGGCGCATTGACTTAACCAAGGCGCATGGCCTTCACAAAATCCCATGTGACAATCTAAAATGCTAACAGAAGAGAGGTGCGCACCAGTTCCTTAGGTGCACAATGCTCTAAAAATATCACACACACAAAATGATTATACACATAATGAAAATACAAGATTCAGAAAAGTTTCATCAAATGAATTAGAGAAAGTTGTCTCCTTTAATAATTCAGGGAGACTCATTACAATGGTAATTGCCGCTTTTATTTTTTTGTGATTCTGTGTGCATTCAAACTGGTAAGAGAAATTTCTCGCAGCAATTATTGACACAATCTGACTAAAAATGATTTTAGACATCACCTTGCTTACTTAGACTGGCGAATTCTTTATTACAATTAAGTGACTGACTAACGTTGACATACATCATCAAACTAGAATATAATTATTTCTCTTTATCGCCTTGCTTGTTACAGACTATTGATCCTCTTTTGTTAATTGTCTAAGGAAGGTTGACGGCCTTCATGTTGGTCCACCCTCTCAATCAGTTCATTTGGGTGGGGATTTTAGATTATGAATGCTAAGAAGATGTATATAGAAATTTGTTATTGTGCGCGTATTCTACCTTTTACACAAAAAAACAATCTAGATAAAAATTGTCATTATAAAAGCTTAGAACAAGAGATTTGTAGTCTGAGAAATGAAGGTAGTATCCTCCTTCTAGGAGACTTTAATGCTAGAACTACAACTAATCAAGCTATTATCTTAAGAAACGACTCCAACCCTAATCTTCTTGGGCTAGAAATTAAGCTAATAGATATAAGAGAAATTAAGAAGACTTGACCGAGAATTTAAATGGTACTAAGCTAATCAATCTTTGTAGCTCTCAATATGTAATCATTTGCAATGGTCTAATGAAGTGGATGAAATCTAACCAGATGAATTGTATCCATGGGCTAGGTATTAGTGTTGTGGACTATGTGATATCATATATCATTGTTTACAACCAAATAGTAAGTTTTGACCGTTTAATTGACCACGAGTCTAAGTTTGATTGAAGACCTTTAACGATAACTCTAAACTTTATTATGCATGAAAAACCCCTTGAAGATAACTTTGGTGACCAAAGGAATCTGCTTTTTCGCAAAAATAAAGTTGATCTCTTTTTAAAGGACTTAAACACGGAATTAAATCCTCTATCATATAAAAACAATATTGAAGACATTTATCATAATTTTACAACAATCCTCTCTACCTCCATAAAAAATTCTCTATCGAATTGTTGTGTAAAAAGAAGAATAAAAATGCCAACCATTGGTATGATAACGAGTGTAAACTTTCTAGAAAATCCATTGGGGATGCCTATAATGAGTCTTTGAAATATGATAAAATTAATATATACAAAGCCTTAATTAAAAGAAGAAAAAAAAGCACTACATAAATAGAAAGAAAGATAATCTTTTGCACCTTTCTAAGGTAGATCCAAAGAAATTTTGGAGACAAATTTTGACTTGTAAAACTAAAGAAAATGTTATGATTCCCTCGAAAAACTGGAATTCTTACCTTAAAAATATTTACGAAACTCGTAATGCCCTAGAAAAAATTCCATAAGTTTCTATAGAAGATGATATTTTTTCTATAGAAGACATAAATTTTTGGGTTAAGCCCCTTGTAAACGGGAAAGATAAGGATATTGAGGGCTACCAAGATGAAATATAAAAAATTGGAGGGACTATTTTGATCCCTCGCATACACAAGTTCTCCAATTTAGCAATCAAGCAGAGCTTCCCTAAACCTTGGACTAAAAGCCTCATTGTACCTATTTTTAAAAGTGGGGATAAAATCAATTCTTCTAATTATAGGACCATTATGATTAGCCCTATTTTATCTAAGCTATATGGAAGAATTTTGGAAAATAAGGTTATCATATGGCTAGAAAGCCACAGAAAAAGAGCTAAAGTTCAGGTCAGTTTTAGAGGATATTATTCAATTGTGGAACAACTTATCACACTTAGGATCATTACAGAGGATTTTTGCAACAAAAAAACCAATCTCCTTTTTTGTTATGTTGACTTTAGCAAATATTTTGACAATGTGCCTAGGAACAACCTTTGGAATAGGTTAGAAGAGCTAAAAGTTCCATCCGGGCTGAGAGCTGCTACGGTAAGGTTGTATGAGAATGTTATTGCCAAGTTTAGGAGCATTGAGGGTTGGTCATAAGAAATTAACTGCAACATAGGAGTCAAGCAAGGTTGTCCCATGTCCCCTACCCTTTTTGACATTTACATTGACAAGTTAGAAGATTGTTTGGAAGTCGCACTTTGTGTTGGCCCAACTCTTGCTAGTTTAGTAATCATCCTTCTTCTCTATTATAATGATATTGATATGATGACAAGGAATCCCTATGACCTTAGTAAGCAACTTAGAATCCTCAAGGACATCTACTCTAGTACAATATGATTGTGAACACTGACAAAATGGATGTTATAATCATTAAATACAACAAGATCACCTACGATAATTGTGTACATGACAATAATATCTTGGAGGAAGTGTCTTTGTACAAGTATCTTGTAATTTTTATTCATCACAAGATCAATTCGAACTATAACATTGAGAAAAGCATAAATGGAGGGTGTAAAGATTATTATGGGCTTGAAAATAATTGTAAATTAGCACACCTTTGGCTATGGGATAAGAAAAATCTCCTCTTTGAGACTCTTTTCACTCCTATTATCTTATATGGATGTGACTTTTGGGGATGTAGTATCTTTAGAGAATATTGGAGAAAGATAGAGCAAATCCAAAATAATTTTATAACTTCTAATATAAAAATTAAGGGCTATACACCCTATCCTATCCTTCTCATCGAAGCGAGCCTTTCCCCCATTGAGAGCACAACTATGATTAGGTACTTGATGTACAAGAACAATATAAACAACATGGATAACAAGAGGCTCCCAAAAATTGCTTCAGACTCTAGCCAAAATCACCAACAACTCAAGCGAGAATGGCATAATGATGCCAAGTCTTGGCTAAATCATTGGGGAATAAAAGAAGACGTTATTCTATAGAATGTCAATTATATTAAAATATTGTACAAGCTAAATTTAAGGAGAATCTATGGTGCGATAAAGAATTAGAGGATATATATATATATATATATATATATATATATATAAGGAGGTGGTTAACCCTAACCTTGAAGATCAAAACTATCTCTCTATATTGACTAACATAAATAAGAGAATCAATATTGCTAAAATAAGAACTAATTCTCATGAGATACATAGTGAAATTGGTCATTTTACAAACCCATAAACACCATGGAAATAAAGAATTTGTCACATTTGTGACACCAAGAGGGTTGAAGATGAAAAACACTTTCTCCTAGAATGCCCCACGTATACCCAAATTAGATCCCAATTTCCAAATATTTGTCACAATACTAACCTTCCTAACCTTCTAAGACATCAAAACTTTAGTGATCTTGGAACGCTTCTTTCAATGATTTTCAAGCATTGAAATAACATTTTAAGGAAATCCAACTAATCTCTTGCTTTTCTTGAGGTTTGATAGACCAATTATGGTTTGAGTGGACATTAACCATCATCTTCAATATGTAATGGTGCGTGTAATTGTTTTTTTAAATTGAGCGGACTTTATTTTTATAATTGTTATTTTTATTTTTTTTAATTGAGTCGTCTTTAAATTTTTTAATGTAACATTATCTAACATAACAATAATGTGACAACAACTTTCCCATATTGGATTGTAGAGCACCTCGCTACTCTTGGTGAAAAGGCCAAGCCAGTTTTAGAGGTTATCATTCAACTGTGGACCACCTTATCACACTTAGGATCATTGCAGAGGAGTTTCACAACAATAAAACCAATCTCCTTTGTTGTTTTGTTGACTTTAGGAAATATTTTGACATTGTTCCTAGGACCAACCTTTGGAATAGGTTAGAAGAACTAAAATTTCCCTCCAAGTTGAGAGCTGCTATGATAAGGTTGTATGAGAACGTTATTTCCAAGTTTAGGAGCACTGAGGGTTGGTCAGAAGAAACTAACTGCAACATAGGAGTCAAGCAAGGTTGTCCCCTTTCCCCTACCATTTTTGGCATTTACATTGACAAGTTAGAAGATTGTTTGGAAGATGCACTTTGTGTTGGCCCAACTCTTGCTAGTATAGTAATCATTCTTCTTCTCTATGCCAATGATATTTTTCTTATGGCAAGGAATCCCTATGACCTTAGTAAGCAACTTAGGATCCTTAAGCACTTCTACTCTAGTACAAGCATGACTATGAACACTGACAAAATGAACGTTGTGATCATTAAATCCAACAAGATCACCTACAATAATTTTGTATATGACAAAAATATCTTGGACGAAGTGACTTCGTACAAGTATCTTGGAATTGATATGCATCACAAGCTCAATTGGAACTATAACATTGAGAAAAAGGATAAATGGAGGGTGGAAAGCTTATTATGGGATTGAAAATAATTGTAAATTATCAAACCTTTGGCTATGAGATAAGAAAAATATCATCTTTGAGACTCTTTTCACTCTTGTTATATTACATGGATGTGAATTTTTTGGATGCAGTGTCTTTCAAGAATCCTGGAGAAAGATAGAACAGATCCAAAAGAATTTTATAACTTATAATCTCAAAATTAAGGGAAATACACCCTATCCTGTCCTTCTCATCGAAGCAAGCCATTCCCCATTGAGATCACAACTATGATTAGGTACTTAATGTACAAGAACAAGATAAACAACATGGATAATAAGAGGCTCCCAAAAATTGCTTCAGACTCTAGCCAAAATCACCAACAGCTCAAGCGGGGATGACATAATGATGCCAAGCCTTGGCTAAATCATTAGGGAATAAAATAAGAATTTATTTTATAGAATATCGATGATAATACAAATATTGTACAAGCTAAATTTAAGGAGAATTTATGGTGCAGTAAAGAATTAGAGGTTAAAAGAAAATCAAGATATTATAAGGAGGTGGTTAACCCTAACCTTGAAGATCAAAAGTATTTCTATGTGTTGACTAGCTTAAAGAAGAGAATAAATATTGCTAAAATAAGAACTATTTCTCATGAGTTGCATAGTGAAACTGGGCATTGGACAATCTCAAAAACACCATGGCAAGAAAGAATATGTCACCTTTGTGACACCAAGAGGGTTGAAGATGAAAAATACTTTCTCCTAGAATACCCTAGGTATACCCAAATTAGATCCCAATTTCCAGATATTTGTCACAATACCGACCTTCTTAACCTTCTAAGTCATCAAAACTTTAGTGATCTTGGAACGCTTCTCTTAATATTTTTCGAGCACCGAAATAACATTTTAAATAAATCTAAGTAATCTCTTGCTTTTCTTAAGGTCAATAGACCAATTATGGTTTGAGTGGACATTAACTATCATCATCATCATCATCATCATCAATATGTAACAATGTGTGTAATTGTTTTTTTTTATTGACTCAACTTTGTTTTTATTATTATTATTTTTATTATTTTTTAATTGAATGACTTTAAATTTTTTTAATGTAACATTATCTAACATAACTCTAATGTGACAACATCTCCCCCATACTGGGTTGTAGAGAACCTCTCTACTCTTGGTGTAATTATTTTGCTTAAGATGAATATTGAAATATTTTATTTATGGTCGACATTGAAATATTTTTTTGTTTTCAATATATTTTTTAAATGTCACGTGTCAACTCCATGTTGATCACCAATAGAATTACACATCTCTATTATATTAAGCTGTAAAAAGAACCTTTTAACCCAATTACTTGTATTAAAAAAATAATAAAATTAATAATATAATAAACTTAAAAAGAAAATAATATTGTTAGAACATAAAAACATATTAAAATAAAACATATATTAAATTTAAAAATGAATATTGTTAAGATTACAATCAATATTCATTAAAAATTTCATAAATGAAATTTATTTAATTTTTATTTATTTATTTCATAAATCATATTTATTTAAAAAATTACAAATAATATAATCATTACTTTTAAAAAATATCAATATATGAATTATATATATAATCATTTTTTTCCAAAGTAAATGGAATTTTATATCGTACAACATTCCTTGAATTATTGTTTTTATCTTTAATATTGTTAGAACATAAAAACATATTAAGATAAAACATATATTAAATTTAAAAATCAATATTGTTAAGATTATAATCAATATTCATTAAAAATTTCATAAATGAAATTTATTTAATTTTTATTTATTTATTTCATAAATCATATTTATTTAAAAAATAACAAATAATATAATCATTACTTTTAAAAAAATATCAATATATGAATTATATATATATAAGCATTTTTTTTTCCAAAGTAAATGGAATTTTATATCGTACAACATTCCTTGGATTATTGTTTTTATCTTTAATGAAAATGAAGGAAATGTTATATTTTTTAATAGGTTAAAGACATTTCCACACTATCTTTTTCCACAGTAAAATGAATGATATACCATAGTACAAGGATTTGGATAATTATTAGCTTTTTTTCAAAGTAAAAGGATTGCTATATTAGTGTTCAAGGAAGTTCCGAGGATTATATTTATTATCTTTTCTTAAGAAAATGAAATGATATACATTTACAAGGAATTCAGAAGGAAAGAAATAGATTATAAAGAAATATTTTCATTCATATTAAAATGTGTAATTATATGATTAAAGTTGAAGTACTTATTTATTTTATGGTTAAAAATAATTTATTATTTTTTTTATAAAACAAATATACAAATTCTATTCATATTAAAGAGAATGGAAATTGTCATTTTCAAGTGCATAAAGCATGAAACAAAAACGATAAGAATATATGTGCTCATAGTGTGTTGTGTCTTGCATCCATTAACTTTTCAATAGACATTGATAATATCTTTAATTTTAAGAATATATGTGCTCATAGTGTGTTGTGTCTTGCATCCATTAACTTTTCAATAGACATTGATAATATCTTTAATTTTTTGGATCTATACATATAGATTTGTTTTTTAATAATTTAAAAAAAACATGATTTGATGTACTTAACATATGATTTGATGTACTTAACATATGGTAATTTTTTTTTTAAAAAGAAATACTAAAATATTATCCATTAATTTAGAGGGCATCCTTCAAATGATATTTAATAACATATTAAATGTAGGGCCTAAATGAAATAACTAGTTTAGAAAAATAAAGAAAAAATGTTATAATTCTAAAAAAACATGATTTGATTACTTAACATATGCTTGAAAAAACACTGAAATCGTATCCATTAATTTAGAGGGCATCCTTCTCATGATATTTAATAACATATTAAATGTAGAGCCTAAATGAAATAATTAGAAGAGAAAAATAAAGAAAAAATGTTATAATTTGATTAGAAAAGATATATGTATGCCATCCCTTATCTCTTCTAGTGCTTTAGCTAGTCTTTTCTTTTCTTCAACATTTAGCTTTTTGAAGAGATGTAAATAAGACACTTGCTCAAATAATTGTGATATTTCTTTTAATTGAACTACAATGGCCTTAAGATAGACATTATTATTTATCTAAAAACACCTTGCATCCAATTTATCACTAAATCATAGTCATTATATATGTGAATATTTTTAATATATTTCTTTAAATTATATTTAATCAAAATTTTCAAGGCTATTAATTCAACATAATTATCGCTCTGTAGTTGCATCAACTTCAGGCTCTATTTCTTGCTCTCCCCTTCGCTCTCATGCACCAACTTTACTAACTAAAAAATGTTTCTTCCCTTCCACCCCTACCCATTTTCTCTATTTTTGGATTGCCTTTCTTGACTCGCATTCTTCGCTTTCAAATTTGATTGTACTCAACCCCCATGTGCCCAATAACTTTGGGATGTGAGCACTCACACCCACCCTCTTACATGTATTCAATGATTGGCTTTGGGAAATACTCAATCAGAAATGGG
Source organism: Picea mariana (assembly GCA_032191745.1). Classification (NCBI taxonomy): domain Eukaryota; kingdom Viridiplantae; phylum Streptophyta; class Pinopsida; order Pinales; family Pinaceae; genus Picea; species Picea mariana. Next base: position 69,232 of record JASDQU010013188.1, read on the forward strand.
AAGGTTGATATACAAAAATAATAATTTTAGGAAAATGGTTTAAATTATTATACATGGGTAATTCCCTCATTGGACTCCTCTTGGCCATTATCCTAGACACTCCCCTCTCTTGTGGATTATTTCATCCCCCATCTCTTGTCCATGTCCCCCTTAGTAACTGGCTTCACATTTTATTATTCAAAGTAAAAGGAATGCTATAATAGATTTTAAGGATGTCCTTAAGAATATTATTATTACCGTAGGTTAAGGAATTCACAAGAAAAGAAATAGCAAATCTAAAAAAGTTTTCCATTCGAATTAAAATCTAATTAAGAATATTAAAGTTGAAATAACATTATTTATTTTATGATTAAAAATAATTCATCAATTTTTTTAGGAAGGAAAAATCACAATTACTATTCATGAAGAGAATGGAAATAGTAATTTTCAAATACATAAAACATGATTAAAAAAAAATGAAGATATATGCTCATACTATGCAATGTGTCTTGCATCATCCATTAACTTTTCAATAGCCATTGGTAATAGCTTAATTTTTTTTACACATGTGTTCTTTAACAATTCTAAAAAGATATGACTTAATGGACCTAACATATACCAAAAATAAAAAGAAATACTGAAATATTGTCCATTAATCTCGAGGACATCCCTCTCATGATATCTGAAAACATAGTAAATATAGGGCCTAAATGAAAATATGCATATAATTAGAAGAGAAAAGTAGGGAAAAGAAGTGTTACTTGATCAAAGAAGAAATAGGTATGTCATCCCTTATCTCTTTGAGTGCCAACTCCCCTTCAACTAGTCTTTGACTTTCTTCAACATTTAGCTCTTTGAAGAGATGTGAATAAGACACTTGCTCAAAGAATTGAGATATCTCCTTTAATTGATGTGCATTGGTGCTAAGTTATACCTTGCATCCAATTTATCACCATATCATAGTGTTGACGGGCGTAAATGACACACCGTCAATTGGAAGGTCAAATCCAGACCAGGGTTGTCTAATTAACTCAAGCCGTTTGGAATGAAATGACCCGACGAGTTTAATGGCTCTGTTGGCCAACTAAATTCCTAAACAAGATAAAAGAAATAAAATAATCTAAGGCTATGATACTAAGAATATAAGTTTACTAATTACAGGTGTTCAAATGGAAACATAAATATGTACAAATGATTTTAAAGTGTATATACATCTTGCAAGGTTTACTTAAAATCTTGCGAAATGAATGTTCTTACAAGTGTTTCTAAAAGAGATAAAGAAAGCACACACATTTTTTTTGTTTTCTTTTGAATGTTTAAAGATTTAAAAATAATAAATACTAAACAAACACAACTAAAACAACGACACATAAATAGTCAAAGCTAATTCATGCGATCATCATTTCATTAATAAATAATTCAACTAAATAACACACAGACTAACCTGTAACTAATCGATTAAATTGAGTTTATCTTCCTATGTTGTTTGAGCTCCTAATTGCCCTCCATGTAAGGGAAACCTGTGATAGAACAATACTAGTACTTCTAGAATAAATTCCAAGAAGTGTTTGATGTTTTGGAGAAAGAATATAACAACAGAATGATAACTGTAAAAATCTTGTGACCTTATGATAATTAATGACTTAGAATGAAAGGAAACTCAACTCAAAGTATTAATATTATCCATCATTTAATATCTAGAATAAATCAATAATAATCAAATGACAGATTGATCACAGATTCAAAATGGAATAACAAATTATGGACAACATCTAAATACTTAACAATATGAAACACCATATGCATGACAAGGCTAAAGGTGCATCAAACATAATAATATCTCATAAAAATGAGGTAAAAGATGAACACAATGGAACAAGCATCACATAGGTCTAAAGCCAATGGTGAGTTGCTTCCCCATATGAGTTCTCAAAATCACATATCCATACTCTATCCCAGCAAAAGTTCCTTTACTACTAACAACAATCACTATTTAAACCAGTCTTGGATTAACAAACTCTTATCATGCAAGATAGAGTGTAATCCCAAAAAAATAGATTGTTTTTCAAAAATAGTACAATCAGGAAACTATTCATGTAGGAGTTTGTTTATCAAAATTTATTACATAATGACAAAGTTTTATCAAACAAAAAGGAAACTAGTAAACTATACAGCATATAATCCAAGATGGCTTCTCCTTGTGAATAGCACCATAATTATTATTTTTCTGTAGATGAAATTGAAATTGATATTTAGAAAATAATACAAACTAACATTTAGAAATAGATAAGCTACAGGATTTTGTAGCCAACTACAAGATTCTGTAGCTAGTCAAAAATAGTAAAAAATAAAAACAAAAATAAAATCTATCTATTTTATTTTTAAAACAGAATCAAAACAAAACAACTATTTACTATTTCAGCAATTTGCCAAAGAGGCATCTAATAAATCTGAATTTATAATAGTGAAATTTGTTGATTTTTGTTTTTCAAATGATCATATTATTAGACCTCTATATTCTATTGTTTGTAAATTTTAGTTTGAATTGCTCTGTTCCTTATGCTTGCAATTTTTTCTAACCATTGATTTGTTAATGAAACCCTGATTCGGATCAACAGTAGGAGCATGAGAAACCCTCTCCTTCAATACATCCATCACCTCCTCTAACGATTTTATGGGTATGGAATTATATCGAGGCTTTTTGCCCGGAGGGTTTTGCACAGGAACATAGTTTGGTTCAGTGGACGCATGGTATTCATGTGGATCATCACACATGTCTTTGATAACAATTTTTGGCTCTGTCTGTGATAGAACTCATCCGTTTTTTGCAGATCTTCAAATCCACAAAGAGGAAAGGGGAAAATAAAAAAAAATCAGACGAAATAGATTTTCTGAGAAAATGCTATCCAGAAAACGAAACATACCTCTGAAATAGATTCGTTTCTGAAGAATCTATCCACTTGGAAGGAAAATGACCCCATTTACGAAATGGGTTTTAAATGGTTTGGCCAAATTCGTAACCGTTTGCTTAGAAATCCTCCCGCAAAAATATGTCTATGTTACACACTTACGGATTTGAACTCTTCTCTGTAATCATGAATGTGTAAAAACTCAGGGATGTTCAGATCTACACTACTAAAGGAGCCACATATGTTATCACACAAACACAATAGATACCATGGGAGGGAGGCTTCGTCTTCCAATAGACAAATGATAAGGAGAGGCCTGTGAAAACCGAAATGGCTCAATACCTACGAACTTGGGAGGCTGTCATGTTTGATAATTTAAGTTTAGAGTGATAGAAAACCAGAGGACATGCAAGCTTATGAACCATTATGCACAATGAGGATTAAACCCCAACCATTATCTTCTCCCTATTCGAGTAATGAATGAAAACCTTAAACGTACAGGACAACTGGATGATGTGTAATTGTGAGTACATTAGTCCATGTATCAGGTGATATGAAAGCTATATGACTGCTAAGAGCATGAAGCATGTTTCAAATGTTAATCCAAGGTTCAACGTGATTAGGGATACCAACTATTAAAACCATACAATCAACCGTAGATAATCCCATAATGCATAAAATTGTTGCAATGGATTAATCAATAGGCCTATAAAACTTAAAACTTATAAACATGTAGGTCCCCTTAAGGTGTAATCTCTTTGGTAAAAGAAGAAATCGCAAACTGCACAATGATTACCCAAGCCAAGTTTTGTTTCAATTTCATGATTGCAGTCATGAAATTTAAACAAAGAAAATGAAAATGTAAACGAAAAACTCATATAATGAGCTATCCCAATAAATCTCCTTGAATCCAAAAGACAGAATCATTTATAAACGCAAGGAGGAGGCAGCTACAACAAGATTTTATCTCTTTGTGATGACTTTTATTTATGATAAAATTTGACAAAATTGGTGGCTGCCAACAATGGCGACATGTTGGGCGAAGCAGTTATCTATGCATCACCTGAAAATTTATATCAGAGGCACATATGAAATAAATTTGAGAGACAGTTAACAACAGATCAAGCATTTCAACAATAACTCAGAACATAACACAGTCATAACATTGAGTGCATTTCTGTTCGAAATTGTAATCCGGTGTCTTGTTTAAATCACAACTTATTCACAATTGTGGCAATGTTTATACAGATGACTTCGATACCATTGATAGGGCCACTGCTGCCAGTAGGCATCCATAGCCTCGACAGGGATGTAATTTAACCCACTCTAGTACCTCTATCCTGTCCTAGAGTCGTCCAGTCATGATAAAAACATCTTCACACTTGATCAAATTAAAGGACATACCTGAGGATATTCTTAAACCCGACATTGCTTCACTGCCAACAGGCTTGTTCAATACCCCGACGAAGTTGCATTGGTATCATGTGTGCATTTACCTACTGCCAACAGACCTGTTCAATGTCCCAATGGGTTTACATACAATTCCCACACATTATAATGCTTCCAACTCTCTAAAATTTGTTTATAAATTTCCAGAAACTTCATGATATTTAAGAGAGTGGGGTGATACTGAAGATCTCACAGTCTGGTAATGAAATGATTGATCATTTAAGAATCATTTTTTGTTCTGATGACTTTCATCATGATTTAGACAATTAGATTTCTATTAATAAATCATCTCTAGGATGGGGAAGCACTATGAGTTGTTCTCATTAAAACAGGGACGACGTTAGAAGTTTTTTAAGGATAATCATGTTTTCCTGTGATTTTAATGAGAAACCAGAAACAATAACTTGACAAAAACTTACTTCCGTTGATCTGAGTTTAGCACTTACTGTTCAGGTGCTTGAACTATTATCAACAACTACTAATAAATAAAAATTCTGATTCCCTTCAACAGTGAATGGTGGTCCAGAAATAATCATCTAGAAAACAAATCAAAATCAAACAAAATGAAAAGAACCAAAATAAAAAACAGAAAAGAAAATAAAAAAATATTTACAAAGGGGAAAACCTGATTTACTCAGGTGAAGTATTTTTTAAGAGTGACTAAAAGAAAATAGAAAAATCCTTATTAATATGAGTGCAATCCTACTAGTGGCACCTTGGGTCGGGGTTGAATCGACGGTTCAAATTTACTTGTCTCTTTACTTTCCATTTAAAATTTTCATGATGATATTGCGTTTTTGAACAAAAATATTCAATGAAAAGCAGAGAGAAAAGGATTAAAGTGGACTTCCCTGACAACATTCATGTTATGGTTCTGTTGGTGTACCCACTTGTGTTCATAACTGCATTATTACAAAAAGAAACAATGAGAAATAAAACTAAAGGAAACCTACTCCTAAAGCTACTCTAACTACTAAATAGATCAAAATGCTAAGTAAAATCGTATTTACAGTGCAACCACAAGAGCATATTCAATCCTGCAAGGCATAGAAAGTCGAAAATCAGAATAAAATAATGTAGTATTTGCAGATACAAAAGAAATATGTCATGCTTACCTCCTATATATTCATTTAAAAACAAAGAAAGTACAACCTTATCATTCTTTTGAAACTTCATTATATATGAATCCTCTAGCCATTCTGCAATCTTGTTGTGATATGGGTCATAATGGCATGGAAGAGTGTAATTAATTTTGAAAGACTTGTCAATATTATGGGGACCTGACATAACCATCAGCCAAGGCCAAAGTGCCCCATCCTCCTGACAATTCTCCAAGTGTTCATTAATTTCTTCACATGGAGGATCTAAAAGAAATATGTCATTCTTACTTCCTAGATATTTAGGTAGAAACAAAGTAAGCACAACTTTATCTTTATTATGAAGATTTTTTAGATACAAATCTTCAAGCCATTCTAAGATCCTGTCATAAAACTTAATATGAAAACTATGACTTTGGTTAAATGGATATATCAATGGGGAACACATCATAAGAGGATTCATGACATCAATTAGATCATTGGTTAAAATGCTTCCTTTGATGAGATTGATCGTTTCAAAATGTGAAGTATAAACATTAAAATTCAAACTAACCAAAGAAAGAATATGCAATGTAGAATGTTTGATCTCCATAAGAGAGAGTGCGTTATGTTTTTCAAAAATAAATCGTGTAAAATCATCTTGCAGCATGTATTTTTCCCATGTGAGTGATAAAAGTGAAAGAGCGTCAAATCTGACTTCAAAAATGTTATGTATGGAATTAATTTCACCAAATTTTGGCATATCGAAAAGATTTGATTGTGATGGAAAAGAGTAAGATACCATGGGTAAGGTATCATGCCCATCAGAATCTAAGAAGAGATTAGGATACAAAGAGTAAAAGGAATAAAAAATGAGCACATGAAAATAATCTCTTGAGCTATGATATTTAGCAATGGTATTCTCAAGACATTCTTCTTCACTTTCCTTAAAACTTTCACTCTGTTTTGGTGATAAATTATTCAACATAATATGATCATCTAAATTTGCCTCCTGTATGATAGATATTTCACAAATTTCATGACGAACATCTAATCTTTCATGTGGATAAGGTATGATTTGTGGATGAAGGTTTAAGGTTTCTTCTTCAAATTGCATATTTACATCTCTAATTAGTTTCATAGGAATGTTAGAATGTTTAAAATGATTTTCATCACCTAAGTGTTCTTCAATAACTAAATTTAAGTACTGAATAGAGCAAGAGTTCAAAGAATATGGACATTCACCTTCACCCAACATCAAATCTTCTTCCACGATGGTCGAGGACTGAATATACAATTATTCAGAGGAAAAACAAGTTTGATTGTCATTAAGAACCTTTTCAATAGATTCTACCTCCCTTGCTTGTTCAAAATTTTTATATGGATTCTTCTCATCATGCAAACAAAATTATTCTTGCAATTGAGTGATAGGATTTGTAACGGGTTCATCATTTTCTATTGAATATGACTAGATGAAGGGGACGCAAGCATCATAGAGGAGATTTAGTACAAATGACATGTCATCAAGATTAAATTTACAGAGAACATGATGGATTCTTGTTGAAAATCCTTCTGGAGATAAATTTTCATTGATTAGAAAAGTCTGAAATTCTTTACATAATTGATTGTAATCATATATTTCAAAATCATCTAAAAATTCCTCTACAAATTGAAACCAATCAAAAATGTGATATGCTGGAAAAGACTCAAACCAATGTTTAATATGACCCCTAAAAGTAAAAGAGAACAATCTGCATAAAACCTTTAAATCAGAAATATCATGTTTGATGCATTTGCACCAAAACTTGTTAATATGGTATTTAGTAGATACATCCCCCCCACCATCAAAGGTGAGTTTGGACAAGCGAGAGATTGTCTCGTTGGGAATATCAGGTAATGAGAAGTGGAAAGCATGTTCCAACACGGTGCTTTGGGGGGACATGGGGAATTAAATACATTCAAAACAAAGACTCATGCAAGGCTAGCTTGTCAGTCTGGCCTACCTTCTAGTGCATTTCAATATGACACAGAAGAGGAATTTATAAATCTGGAATTATGACAGGCTGAGGGGTAAAAAATTTAATCATTAAATTTACTCAACCCTCCTTCTAGCGACATTTGTTGACGGGCGTAAATGACACATCGTCAACTAGAAGGTCACATCCGAACTAGGGTTGTCTAATTAACCCAATCTGTTTGGAATGAAATGACCCAGCGGGTTTAATGGCTTTGTTGGCCAACTAAATTCCTAAAAATGATAAAAGAAATAAAATAATCTAAGGCTATGATACTAAGAATATAAGTTTACTAATTACAGTTTTTCAAATGGAATCATAAATATGTACAAATGATTTTAAAAAGTGTATATGCAGCTTGCAAGGTTTACTTGAAATCTTGCAAAATGAATGTTCTTACAAGTGTTTCTAAAACAGATAAAGAAAGCACATACATTTTTTTGTATTCTTTTGAATGTTTAAAGATTTAAAACTAATAAATACTAAACAAATACAACTGAAACAATGATACATAAATAGTCAAAGATAATTCATGCGATCATCATTTCATTAATAAATAATTCAACTAAATAACACATAGATTAACCTATAACTAATCAATTAAACTGAGTTTATCTTCCTGTGTTGTTTGAGCTCCTAATTGCCCTACATGTAAGGGAAACCTGTGACAGAAAAATACTAGTACTTCCAGAATAAATTCCAAAAAGTGTTTGATGTGTTGGAGTAAGAATATAACAGCAAGATGATAACAGTAAAAATTTTGTGACCTTGTGATAATCAATGACTTAGAATGAAAAGAAACTCAACTCAAAGTATTGATATTATCCATCATTTAATATCTAGAATAAATCAATAATAATCAAATGACAGATTGATCACAGATTCAAAATGGAATAACAAATTATGGACAACATCTAAATACTTAACAATATGAAACACCATATGCATGACAAGGCTAAATCTACATTAGACATAATAATATCTCATGAAACTGAGGTAAAAGAAGAACATAATGGAACAAGCATCACACAGGTCTAAATCCAATGGTGAGTTGCTTCCCCATATCAGTTCTCAAAATCACATATCCATAATGTATCCCAACAAAAGTTCCTTTACTACTAACAACAATCACTATTTAAACTAGTCTTGGATTAACAAATTCTTATCATGCAAGATAGAGTGTAATCCCCAAAAAATTGATTGTTTTACAAAAATAGTACAATCAGGAAACTATTCCTGTAGGAGTTTGTTTATCAAAATTTATTACATAATGACAAAGTTTTATCAAACAAAAAGGAAACTAGTAAACTATACAACGTATAATCCAAGATGGATTCTCCTTGTGAATAGCACCATAAGTGTTATTTTCCTGTAGATGACAAAATGAAATTGATATTTATAAAATAATACAAACTAACATTTAGAAATAGATAAGTTACAGGATTCTGTAGCCAGCTACGTGATTCTGTAGCTAGTCTAAAATAGTAAAAAATAAAAACAAAAATAAAATCTATCTATTTTATTTTTAAAACAGAATCAAAACAAAACAACTATTTACTATTTCAGCAATTTGCCAAAGAGGCATCTAATAAATCCAAATTTATAACAGTGAAATTTGTTGAGTGTTTTTTTTCAAATGATCATATTATTAGACCGCTCAATTCTATTGTTTGAAAAATTTTAGTTTGAATTGATCTGTTCCTTATGCATGCAATTTTTTCTAACCATTGATTTGTTAATGAAACCCTGATTCAGTTCAACAGTAGGAGCATGAGAAACCCTCTCCTTCAATACATCTATCACCTCTCGTAACAATTTTCTGGGTATGAAATTATATCGAGGCTTTTTTCCCAAAGGGTTTTGCATAGGAACAGAGTTTGGTTCAGTGGACGCATCGTATCCATGTGGATCATCACATAGGTCTTTGATAACAGGTTTTAGCCTCTGTCTGTGATAGAACTCATCCATTTTCTGCAAATCTTCAAATCCACAAAGAGGAAAGGGGAAAATAAAATAAAAACTCAGACGAAACAGATTTTCTGAGAAAATGTTATCTAGAAAATGAAACATACCTCTGAAATAGATTTGTTTATGAAGAATCTTCCCGTGTGGAAGGTAAATGACCCCATTTCTGAAATGGGATTTAAACGGTTTGGCCAAATTCGTAACCGTTTGCTCAGAAATTCTCTTGGAAAAACATGTCTCTATTACACACTTACGTATTTGAACTCTACTCTGTAATAATGCATGTGTAAAAACTTAGGGCTGTTCAGATCTACACTACTACAGGAGCCATGGATGTTATCACACAAACACAGTAGATACCATGGGAGGGAGGCTGCGTCTTCCAATAGACAAATGATAAAGAGAGGTATGTGAAAATCGAAATGGCCCAATACCTATGAACTTGGGAGGTTGTCATGTTTGATAATTTAAGTTTAGAGTGATAGAAAACCAAAGGACACGTAGGCTTATGAACCATTATGCACAATGAGGATTAAACCCCAACCATTAATTGCTCCCTATTCGAGTAATGAATGAAAACCTTAAACATACAGGACAACTGGATCATGTGTAATTGTGATTACATTAGTCCATGTATCAGGTGATATGAAAGCGATATGACTACTAAGAGCATGAAGCATGTTTCAAATGTTAATCAAAGTTTCAACGTGATTAGGGATATCAACTATTAAAACCATACAATCAACCATAGATAATCCCATAATGCATAAAATTGTGGCAATGGATTAATCAATAGGCTTATAAAACGTAAAACTTATAAACATGTAGGTCCCCTTAAGGTGTAATCTCTTTGGTAAAAGAAGAAATCACAAACTGCACAATGATTACCCAAGCCAAGTTTTGATTCAATTTCATGCTTGCAGTCATGAAATTTAAACAAAGAAAACGAAAATTTAAATGAAAAACTCATATAATGAGCTAGCCCAATAAATCTCCTTGAAGCCAAAAGACAAAATCATTTATAAATGTAAGGAGGAGGCAGCTACAACAAGATTTTATCTCTTTGTGATGACTTTTATTTATGATAAAATTTGACAAAATTGGTGGCTGCTTGTAACATCCCCAGCCATCAACCCCACTGTCGGGAAACACTACTACGTGGAAACATTCTCATACCTATATATATAACATGCATCATATCAAATTAACACATTTAACTAAACAATACAGAGTAATCACAGGATCACTACTAACATACAAAAATAATGGAATTAACAGTAATTCATTATTGCAATGGAATACATGATAATATTGCAAGCATCACAGACATGCATTTTAATTGAAATTAAACACATAATGATACTTATATTTGAAATTGTAGTAAATCCACCAACTACGTGCAGACCTTCCATGAACCTCCTAGCCTTAGACCACGCTGCTCATCACGCTCCGCAGTGGGTCACCCCCGAGCTGGGACCAAGCTCCACCTTGGGCAAGGGAATCCTAGACTAGGTTGAGGTTATAGGAAAACTACACAGAGAAACCAGAAGGATTCTCTCTAGGAGCATCCTTACACCCACTACTCACAGAGTCTAATTCCCCACATGCATGTTCCACCCGGGAGTATACACCTTCACAAGAACAGTCCATCGGTGCTTCACCTCCCTCTCTAGGTCTTGACAATAGGCCAAATCAAGAATTCTTAGAGCTCCATAGCTGGTGTTGGACTCTCTCTGGGAGAAAACCACTTCCCAGTAGACTCTCTCACCTGGAGAGATTTTCTCACAGGCCTGACAACTTCCCTCTTCTACCATGGGCCTGAAAACATGGTTCTTCAACCAGTTTTCAACTCAATTCCCACAAGTTTAGGATAACAACAACTTTCGGTTAACTCGTGGGTAACAACAACAATAGGAAAATTGGGTGTGGACGTCCAAAAAATGACAACAGACCACTAAGACACAGGTAACACTGGTTTCAGGATGCGTGACAAGCAATCCACGCAGAGGTTGAACGCAAACTCAACGGTTGAGACAGAGGTTGCGTTGACTTCTCAGGGAAACATCACAGGCTTCGGGTTTCATAGATGTGTGCATAAATATTGCAAAAGGTCCAATACAGAGGCCACAAGATTCACGGAAATACATTGGTCAACTTCCTGGTTCTCATTTTCAGGGTGCACGACAAGAAAATTAAGCAGAGTTCAATGATGGAGGCCAAACGCAGAGACCCGACGGAATTCACGGTTTCAGACAATCGACGACAGAATGGAGGACGAACCCCCATCACGGCTCAATTATTTGGTTAAATTTCATATGCCTGGGCTGACACATGTTGCCCATGAAGCTGCATGCCCTCCATCAAGTATGTGTTTCCTTTTGCACACGTTGGAGCTGCATGTGTTGCCTCTCTCAGGACTTAGGATAAAAACATGTTTGTCACACAGCTTTGGAATAATAATAAAATATTACTCTCAAGGACTTAAGCCCTTAAGCTTAGCCCCTATTTACAACCTTTCCGCCCCTTTTCCCTTACCCACCCTGTAGAAGCTTAGTCTCCCATCACTCTTTCTTCGTGGTCGGTCTGCACGCAGCGATGTTTAACCTCTATTAATGTTCTGCATATTACATATACAAAAACAGGCTCTTGGCCTTTAACACTTAGGCTCTTCGGCCTAATAAACACATAATCCAACTAGCTTATCAATACTCGGCTCACAATCCTACAAAACATGATTACAATTCATAATATAACTGGGGCACTACCGAGGGATATTACAATCCCCTCCCCTTATTTTTGCACTGTCCTCAGTGCAACTTTTACACAACATCAACAAGATTTTCAAAATATTCAAAAATATGTGGGTATTCTACCCGCATAGAATCCTCATGCTCCCATGTCACGTCCTCAAGACCGTACCAGGTCCACTGGACCTTTACAATCCCCATGGCTTGATTCTGGAGTTGTTTTATTTTTCGGTCCAATATGTGCACAGGATGCACTTGCAGGACACCTTCTTGTTCCACCTGAATCACATTCCAATCGATTACATTATTAGCATCAGGTATATATTTCTTAAGTAATGAAATATGAAATACATTATGTACAGTCATGGATGCAGGTAATGCAAGCATATATGCAACTGGCCCAATCCTTTCTAGGATTTCAAATGGACCACAAAATCTGGATGACAACTTGGTGCAATTTCCCAGCTTCAGGGAACTTCTATTGGCTTTCACTTTCAGGAAAACATGATCGCCCATGTTAAACTCTCTGTGGGTTTTGTTTTTATCAACATAACTTTTCTACCTATCTTGGGATATCTTTAAATTCTTCTTAATTTTTAGCATCTATTCTTCCATTTCCTTGAGCAACTCTAGCCCAACTACTGCCCTATCAACTGGATTATCCCAGCTTATTGGAGTATTTCACTTTCTGCCATAAAGTGATTCAAATGGGCTTATCTTCAACGATGCTCGATACCCATTATTGTAGGCGAATTCTACCAAATCTAGGTAGTCTTCCCATTTTGATGGTTTATCCATCACATACATCCTCAATATGTCTTCTATTACTCGATTCACCTTCTCCGTCTGCCCATCCAATTCAGGATGATAGGCTGTACTGAAGTTCAGATTCGTTCTGAACCCCTTGAAGAACCCTTTCCAGAAATATGAGGTAAATTTTGGGTCTCTATCAGACACAATTGTCTTGGGAATTCTGTGCAATCATGCCATTTCACTCATAAATATATCAACAACGTCTGCTGCCTTGTGAGTAGTCTTTAGTGGAATAAAATGGGCAGCTTTCATAAGATTTTCCATTACCACCACGATTGAATCATGCTGCTTGCCTGTTCTGGGCAATCCCATGATGAAATTCATTGTCACCACTTCCCACTTCCACTCAGGAATGGGTAAAGGTTGCAACAACCCTAATGGGTGTCTGTGCTCAGCTTTAACCTTCTAGAACTCCATACATCTAGTGATGTATTATGCAATGTATTTCTTCATACATGGCCAAAATTAATGGCTCTTGACTGCTGCCACAGTTTTCTGATATCCAAGGTGCCCAACATAAGGCACATTATGCATTTCATGCAAAATCATAAGTTTCAAGTCCTAGACATTAGGTACATAAATTGTGTTCTTGTATAGAAGTGTTCCATTAGTTTCCAATTTATAATTCTCCACTTTATGTGGCATCTTATCTTGTTGTAGCTTTGCTACCAAATCCCTGTACTGCAAATATGTATTTGCAGCCTCCGAAATTCTTCACTTACTATCAGTTCGGTACATGCTAATGGTTGTAGCATGTAATTCATGCGCTCTTCTGCTGAGTGCATCAACCACTTTATTTTATTTTCCTTTGATATGATTGATATAGAAGTCATATTTACAAATAAAATCCAACCACCTACTCTACCTAGCATTCAAGGTTGGATGATTGATTAAATACTTCAGACCATTATGGTCTGTCCTCAGTTCGAAACTTATTCCCATGAGGTAGTGCCTCCATTTCTTTAGAGCGTGTACTATGGCTGCCAACTCCAAATCATCAATTGCATAGTTCCTTTCGTGCTCTTTCAACTTTCTGGATTCATAATAGATTACGAATCCATTCTGACTGAGGACTCCTCCCAATGCTTCTTTGCATGAATTTTTACACACTACAAAGTCTTCATTCAGATATACAATCCTCAGTATTGGAGCACTGGTTAACAGTTGCTTCAATTGTTGGAAGCTTCTCTCACAATCCTCTGTCCACTGAAACTTCTTCTCCTTCCTTTGCAAAGAAATGATAGGGTGAGCTATCCTCAAGAACCCTGTGATAAACCTTTTGTAATAACCAGATAGACCCATAAAGAATATGACTTCCATCACCTTCTTTTGGCATTGACTATTCTCTGATGGCCTCAATCTTCTCAGGATCTATAGCTATCCCATCCTTCGAAATAATATGCCCCAAGTAATGGATCTGCTCCTGATAAAACGAGCACTTTCTCAACTTGGCATATAGTTGGTGCTCTCTTAGCACCTGCAACACCATCCTTAGATGTTGTTAATGCTCTTCCTCTCACTTGGAATACACCAGGATGTCATCCAAAAAGATTACGACAAACTTGTCCAAATAGTCTATGAATACACCATTCATCAAGCACATAAAAACAACGGGTGCGTTAGACAACCCAAACAGCACCACTGTGAACTCATAATGATCGTACCTTGTTCTAAAAGTGGTCTTGTTGATGTCTTCATCCTTTATCCTTATCTGGTGATATCCCAACTTGAGGTCTATCCTTGAAAATATCTTTGCATCCTTCAACTGATCGAAGAGGTCATCAATCCTCAACAGAGGATATTTTTTCTTTATAGTTACTTTGATCAATTGTCTAAAATCGATACAAAATATCAGTGTCCCATCCTTCTTCTTCATGAATAGGAGCATGGAACCCCAAGGTGACACGCTTGGGCGTATATACCCCTTCTTCAGGAGATCCTCAAGCTAAAATTGCAGTTCTTTCAGCTCTGGCGTACTCATTCTGTAAGGAGATTTCGACACTGGAGTTGCTCCAGGTATCAATTTTACAGAGAAGTCAATATCTCTTTTCGGAGGTAGTCCGGGTACCTCCTGAAATACATCTTCAAACTCCTTTAGTATCGCTTGATCTCCAATCTTTGAGACCTCATCCTTAGATGCTTCCTCCACATGGGCTGCAAATAATTGACAGCCTTTCCTGTAGCACTTCTTCAGTTGCATTGCTGATATTTCTTTGATAGCAACAGCTCTAGGAATTTCTTGGACTTTTTTTCGATTTCCTTCCTCATCCAGGCAAGTGAATTCCTTGCTATGACAGTCCAATATGGCATGGTGTTGGTCCAACCAGTCCATCCCAATTAGAAAATCATAATAACCTAAAGGTAGAATGTTCAATTCAACCATTGTGCTCAGTCCATTCATGTCCACAGGACAGAACTTAACCAACTCAGTGACTTTTCTCTTGGTTCCTATAGGCAACTGCACTAACCAAGACTTTTCATTTTTTCTTCTCGAAAATTGTAAACTTTCCACCAGTATAGGATCTATATAACTATGTCTAGCCCCTGAATCAATTAAAATAGTAAAGGCATGGTTTTTTATCATACCTTCTACTTCAATCATGTGCGACTGATATTTAGCTTGCTTGTTGTCCAGGGCTGCATAGATCCTAGGCATTCTACTGCCCATGTCCTCCACTGTTTCATCCTGTTGTACAATGTGGAAATATCTCACTTTATCATTTCTGCAGGGGAAATATATGTACCTATGGTTCCATTTACAACCCCAACATTCCATAGGTGGTGGTCTTGACATTTTCCCTCCCACTTCATCCTTCCTGGGCTTTCTAAAAGATGGTTGTCCCTAAGGACTATTTTTGAAAAAGGGTGGCTTAGTTCCCTTCTTCCTCTGATCCATATGAAATTTATTCTTGTATTCCCAAGCCTTCCTGAAAGTAGGCTTCTCTCTTTGCTTCTCATATAAGCATTTCACCCTCCTTATCATTTCTTCCATAGTCTCAGGTCATCATATTGAATATTGTCCCCAATGGAAGGTGGAAATCCACTTAGATACCTCTGAATCTTGACAGTCTCATCTTTGATGAACGAAACATACTTCATCAATTCCAAAAATCTTCGTTCGTATTCATCAATGGTCATGCTTCCCATCTTGAGTTCAAAGAACTCTTTCAGCTTTCTTTCATAGTATATTTTAGTAAAGTATTTCTTCTTGAAATACATCTTGAATTCTTTCCAAGTGATATCTTTCTCTCTAATGTGTTTCACCTACACAAACTGATCCCACCACATGGATGTTTTTCCTTTCAGTTGATACATCGCAATTCTTCCTTCTGCATGAGAGGAATAATTTTGCAGTTGGAAATATTTCCTCATTCCAAGAAACCATGTTTCAACATCTTCATCCTTCTTGTGTTCTTCATCAAATGTAGGAGGCTTAATCTTGTTCATTTCACCCTTCAGTTCATCCACTCCAGATATCCTGTGCTTTCTGGTAGGAGATGGGCTTGAACTACTGTGTGCCCTCCTCTTGGAGTGACCTTGGGAGTGATGATGGTGTCTACCAACACTCCTTGATCTTCTTCCCTCAGAAGTCTGGTGACTCCCTGTTTTTCTTGAGTCTCTCTCCTTGTCCAACTTCTTTTCTATTCTCTCGAGACTCTTTATCAACTTTAAGTTGAATTCTCTGTGTTGTTCCTTAGCTTTCATGAGCTTTCTTCTATCTTTCTCGATGAGTCTAGGTATCTTTCTGCAATCGTTCAATGATTTTCATCGTATTCCCTTCCTTATCGAACTCTTCTCCATGTCCATTGGAGTTCGATCCTTCAACTCCTAGATGGACATCCATTCCTTTTGCTTCATCCTTGGAACTGGAAGCAGTCCATGCCTCTTCCATTTATTTTGCACTTAGTGGAAATTCTACTTGGTTCTGGCACTTGTTAAACTTTTGCAAACACAATATGTAGACAACCAGAATTTTTCAGGCCATTGTTCCTTAACAAATTCCACAGCATTCATAAAAAAATCTGATTCAAGAAAACGTTATGTTTTCATTCTCTGTGATTCTCGTTCAATTAAGAATCCCCACAGATTTCTTCTTTCGAAGCTCTACTCTGCTATTTTTTCGGGCATTAGCCCCTTTCTCTTAGTTCCCAACCCACGTGACCATGGGTCATGACCAAGCGCTAGATAAATTAGCGTGTACTTGGGCCTTCGGCCTCAGAATTTTCAAAGAACAACACAATAGTCTCTCGGAGTTTTGAGTTACTGAATTCATGCAATAGGGTAGATCAACGGTCCACGTCTACCCAGCATCCTACAACTGACACTCATTGTGGAACCTCAGGCGTCTGAGTTCCGGGACTTTGGGAATTCGGAAGATTTCACATCCGCACACCCCGAACCATTAATCTCCAAACACTTCCACGTCACCTCAGGTGACGTTATTACATCACTCACTTAACATTTTACCAATTGCGGGGGCATGCAACGATGGTTTGGAGTAACCCGCCTTTCATCCCACAATTCTCCTGATGCTAACATGTAACCCTTCAGTGAAACCGCGGTTTGGATTGCGAGACCGCCTTGGAGAATTAGCTTCCGTGCAACTTGGGTTCTCGCAATGCCTTCTAGCCATTGATCTTGATGTGTCGTTATCAATGCCACTGTGTTTCCTCCAACATGTAACTACGTTACGTAACCTCATGTGACACTAAACCTGCTCACATAGGATGCCACATGGCAGCATACTAGCGACTGACACGTGGCCCATTTGGATGGGTGACACTTGTCACATTCCAAATGCCATTTCAACCTTCCACGATTCGAAATCCACTTACACTTGGCACACAACCCATGTGTCCACATCACCTCCGAGTGACGTCAGTATGACTCACCGCTTCGGCTCTTCGGGCTTTGAGAGTTTCAACTCCTCCATGCTCGCTTTTTCCTGGAGCTCTTTCTCTTGGAGTTCACGATCTACCGATGCATGTCCTTCATAATCGGATGGTTGTGATCTACTTCGGGACTTCGGGAGTTTGTGCCTCAGTGCATTCCACTTCTCCTGATTGTTGAACTCCAAAAGGATTCCAAGATAACCTTCCTACACCTTCCTCAAATCTGACGGTCATAAAGGACTTTCCTTTTTCCCAAATAGATCCTACGGCTCCAATACCCCAAGTGTTGAGCGCTCTCTCTCTGTGGTCAAATACCACACTGTCTGTGGTTTTATTCTACCGCTACTCCTCCTAGGCTTCATAACATGGCCAAGTAACGCCTTGTCACTCAGAAACACTCTAAGGTTCGAAATTGGTTCCCCCAAACACCATTTCCACTCGAAACCTTGGGTCCAATGACCACTTATCTGGCCCATCTAGGCTCAGCGTTGAAACTATGGCTCTGATTCCATATTGTAACGTCCCCGTCCATCAACCCCACTATCGGGAAACGCTACTACGCAGAAACATTCTCATACTTAACAGTAATTCATAATTGCAACAGAATACATGATAATATTGCAAGCATCACAGACATGCATTTTAATTGAAATTAAACACATAATGATAGTTATCTTTGAAACTGTAGTAACTCCACCAACTACGTCCAAACCTTCCATGAACCTCCCAGCCTTAGACCATGTTTCTCATCACACTTAGCAGTGGGTCACCCCCGAGCTGGGACTAAGCTCCACCCTGGGCAAGGGAATCTTAGACTTATAGGCCGAGTTTACAGGAAAACTGTACAAAGCAACCGAAAGGATTTTCTCCAGGAGCCTTCTTACACCCACTACTCACAGACTCTCATTCCCCACATGCTTGTTCTAGATGGGAGTATACAACTTCACAAGCACACTCCATCGGTGCTTCACCTCCATCTCTGGGTCTTGGCAATAGGCCGAATCAAGAATTCTCAGAGCTCCATAGCTGGTGCTAGGCTCTCTCTGTGAGAAAACCGCTTCCTATTAGACTCTCTCACCTGGAGAGAGTTGCTCACAAGCCTGACAACCTACCTCTTCTACCACGGGCCTAACAACCTGGTTCTTCAACCATTTTACAACTCAATTCCCACAAGTTCAGGATAAAAGCAACAACAAAAACTTTCGGTTAACTCACGGGCAACAACAACAACAAGAAAATTGGGTGTGAACGTCCAAAAAATGGCAACAGACCACTAAGACATAGCATGGTTCAGATAACACCGGTTTCAAGATGTGTGACAAGCAATCCACGTAGAGGTCGAATGCAGACTCAATGGTTCAGATAGAGGTTGCACCGGCTTCTCAGGAAAACATCATAGGCTTCAGGTTTCAGCGCTGTGTGCATGAATATTTCAAAAGGTCCAATACAGAGGCCACGGGATTCAAAGAAATACATTGGTTAGCTTCCCAGTTCTCGTTGTCAGGGTGCATGACAAGAAAATTAAGCAGAGTTCGATGATGGAGGCCAAACGCAGAGACCAGACGAAATTCACGGTTTCAGACAACTGACGGTGGAATGGAGAAAAAACCCCCATCACGGCTCATTTCTTCGATTAAATTGCATGTGCCTCAGCTGACACATGTCTCCCATGAAGCTACATTCCCTCCATCAAGTATGTGTTCCCTTTTGCACACATTGGAGCTGCATGCATTGCCTCTCCCAAGACTTATTAGGATAAAAACATGTTTGTCACACAACTTTGGAATAATAATAAAATATTTTTCTCAAGGACTTAAGCCCCTAAGATTATCCCCTCTTTCCAACCTTTCAGCCCCTTTTCCCTTACCCACCCTGTGGAAGCTTAGTTCCCCATCACTCTTTCTTCGTGGTCGGTTTGCACGCAATGATGTTTAACCTTTATTAATGTTCTACATATTACATATACAAAAACAGGCTCCTAGCCTTTAACACTTAGGCTCTCCGGCCTAATAAACACATAAGCCCACTAGTTTATCAATACCCGTCTCACTAGCCTACAAAACATGATTACAATTCATAATATAACTGGGGCACTACTGGGGGATATTACACTGCCAACACATAGTTATCATATATATGAATATTTTCAATATCCCTCTCCAAAGCACATTTAATCGAAACTTTGAAGGGTATTAATTCAACATAATTATTTGAGCCTTCCCCCACTACAACAAAACAAGTCATTGGAACTGAATTTCAGAGCATTTTTTCAAGTTGGAGCATTTTTCCAATGTAAGAGTAGATGTTAAAGTGCTTTTCATATTTAATAGAGACTTTAGCATCAACTTTAGTGTCAATTTTAGCATTGGGTTTAGCATTGGGTTTAACGTAAGGTTTATCATAGATTTAATGCTAATTGTCTATTTAAATTTATGGAAATAAAAATGGAAATAGTTAAAAATGAAAAACATAAAAAAAAATGCTAAGGAAATACTGGGAATGGAACACAAATCACTTGCCCAAAGGCAGGAATTCTACTTGAGCTACTTTCCCACAAAGATCTATGATATAAAGTGCAAATATAACCTGAAACTAAACTAACCTAATGCAAATTAAAATTTATGGAAATAGAAATAGAAAATGGTAAAAAAATAATTAAAAAAATAAACAAAATTGAAAATGGTAAGGGAATGATGGGAATTTCAACCTAAATAAATTGCCAAAGGCAAGAACTCTACTTGAGTTACATCCACCAAAAAATCTATCATTAAAAGTATATATCTAAATTTGAGCTAGCCTAACTTATGTATGCATACAAGTGAATAATAAAGATTTAAAATAAATATTACCATTTAATACTAAAAGTAAGTATTGATACATACATGAGTGATAGGATTTGAACCTAGATTCCTTACAAGAATGAAAGGGTCTTCCTTAGGCCACACCCATGAACTAGATTTTCCATTAAACAAACATGAAAGGAAGGAGGAGAAGGGAAGAGAAATCCATTACTTTTCTCATTGAGGTTCCTCCATGAAACCCTAGCTTACATTGATGAAACCTTAAAACAAGTACAACATAAGAACAATACACATTATCAAATCAATAAAATAAAATAAAATTAAAGGAGGAGAAGGGAAGGGAGAAGCCATTACCTTCATCGTGGAGGTTCCTCCATGAAAAAATAGCCTCCATTCATGAAACTCTAAACCTGCAACAACAAGACAACAATAACATTAGAAAATCAATAAAGGAGAAGAAGGAAGGAAGGAGAAGGGAAGGGATACTCCATTGCTTTCCTCATTGAGCTTCCTCCTTGAAACATAAATCATAGCCTCCATGAGGATGAAACATTAAAGGAGAAAGGAAAAGGGAGGAAAAGAGATGAGGAAATGAGAGAAAGTGAGAAAAACAAATTAGAGAGTAGGGTTTTTTGTGAGGGAAAATAAAATATTTTAATTAAACTAATAGAAATACCCTCACACCCATGAGCATTAAGGTGATTGAATTATTATTGTTTCTTGATCTTTCTTAAATTTGTTTTTGAAAAATTACCTGCCCCCCCTCCTCCCCCCCAACTTTTATTTAGTTACTTAGGTAAATCAATGATAAACCTGGCACTAAAACTGACGCTAAAGTTAGTGCTAAATATGGTGCAAGTGGCAATGTGTTTAGAGCCAACTTGTGAAGTAATGATGAATTTAGTGCCATCCCATGAAATAACACTACATTTTCACCAAAACTACAAAAAAAAATCATTAAAAAGGTAAATGGAAACAAAAAAGAAAGCTAATAACGTAGTTCCCCAAACCTACTATAAATGTTATACAATGAGCAGTTGAGAAATATGAGATCCCTCTAGAACTACTAAATCTATAACCAAATCAACAACCTAGCAAGGGATTGCCTGTTTGATTGCCATTTTGCAATGAGTCACTAATGGGTTAACTTGTGACTAGACTTGGAATGTAGAAATTTGTTTTCCCTCAAATATCTAAGAGTTTCGAGTGAACTAGATACACCACAATTGTCAGGAAATGTAGGGCACTTCTACACTAATCCTATCAGAAGAGAAGAAGAATTTAATCAAGAATGCAAATGACACAAGAAATCACATAGTACATCGAGATTTTACCCTGGAACCCTTAACCGGGAAAAACCAACATTCCTTTGAGCATTTTTCTCTCTTGCTATCCTATTCGATCTGAATAAAAGGTTACATGTCTAACCTTGGTCCACACCTAAGACACAATCGACATCATACCCTCTTGCTTGTGCAAGAACAACCCTATAGCCAATGATATGCATGGATTTGTAATCATCTTTGGGAGCCAATCTTTAGGGTTTTTCCTGTTGTAAAGCATATAAAGAGGCATGTTGTAATATTGTAAAGGGTAATCATAGAATGCACTTATGCAAGTTAATGCATGTGTACTTGTAGGTTGTTGGTCATGCATATGTAAGCCAAATTGGATATAGCGTTGTTCTTGTGCATGAAAGAGGATATGGCGTCGATTTTGTTTTAGGTGTGGACCAAGCTTAGACATGTAACCTTTTATTCGGATTGAATAAGACAACAAGAGAGCAGAATGCTTAAAGGAATGTTGGTTTTTTCCAGTAACATCCCACTCTTGTGCACACCCTATGTGACTTATTCTTGTGGACACTTGTGTGCAAGTGATCCGGTTCACTATATGATTGAATGATTTGATTATGGAGCATGATGATGCTTGTGGATTTGATGATACGTTATTTTATGATATTTATATCGACATGTGCTATTGACTGGTTTCCTGACTGTGTAGGACTCTGGACATTTAAGGATGTCGATGGAATTGATGGATCTCCTTGGACTCTAGATTGAGTCAGGGAGCGAACGATTATGGTTTGAATGTTTTGATATTACATATGTGACACATTACTAGATATTAGGATGTTGATTGTTATCACTGACATTTTTTGTTGATGGATGCAGGCTGACGATAGCTTGCTAATAAAACTCACATTTGGAGTAAAGGGGTCACGCATGAAAACCAGAGATATTGAGGGAGATGTGTGGCATCATCCCTTCCACAGCCTACTAGCACTCTCGTCGTGGCTTGAAATATAATTTAATGATTACCTAGTTTGAGAGATCCACGATGTCGTGAGGGAAGACTAAGATAGTCACTCACGAAGATTCTAAGGGGCGTGCAATAAGTTAGGGTCCTTATACCTTAGAGGCCCTTAGTCTCCCACAAGGTCACCTGAGGGAGTGTTGACTCTAGGGGTTTTACGTCTACCAAATTCATTCAAGAGGTGAGTGGAACCCTTGGAGCATGTAGTGTGTCTTGAAGGGCACATCGCACAAATAAAACATGAATGAAAACGAGTGGCACCCTTGGACCACATAATGCGTCTTGAAGGGCACATCACGATTTTAACATGGGTAAGTTAATAAACCTAGTACCTAGAAAACTATGCCTCCTTAAGACCTGGTCGACCTTAAAATGAATGAGGGTATGAATAAAGTTTAATAACAAATTTTTCCCTTAAAAATTGTGACCAAGCCTAGTGAATTTAAAACCTAGGTCTAAGAAGAACATGTGAACAAAAAAAAAACTAAATTGACATGTAACAAGAAAGGGGTAAATAAAATTAAAACATTAATAATTAAAGTAAAATTTTAATGAAGGATTAAATTATTAAAAGGGTAAATTGTTGTTCATGTCTAGAGTTGTTAATTTTGAACTTAGATAAAAAGGGGAACTTAAAGAAAATGGAAAACTTAAAGAAAAAGTGGAATGTATAACTTAGTAGGGAATCTAGCCTTTGGAACTTTCTATTTTTTAACTCAACTAGGATTTAAGTAAGGAGTTAGTCATTTAAGAAATGTGAGGGAATAAAGGGACACCAAGGAACATTTTTAGGAACACTTTTAGGTGGGTGAGGGAAAAAGGAAAAATTGAATTAATTAATTAATTAATTTCTAGTGCAGCTAAGGGATCGGATGACATGTGTACGGGGGAGGTTTATCCTAATAAAATTTAATGAAAGGAATCTAATGAGGGTTTGGGAAACTAATCACTAATAAAAATCTATAAAAGGATGGTTGAGGAGGAGTATGTATCACGTCTGGTATGCGTAAGGTTACGCTGCCAGATTTTTATCTTGAACGAAGTTTCCTTGTGGGAGTTGGGATACCCAGCTCAGACAACGAGTGGTAGCTCGACCTTGCGAGGAGAGTTGGGAGCTAGCATTCTCTGGTATTGTGTGTGTGTCCCCTTTGCGGCGTGGGGGGCTTAGGGGAAAGAAGAGTACCCCTAGTGTTGTTTGGGAGGTACCAGTGATGTATCAACAATTATAAAGGGGGAGCGAGGAGGATCTCCAACAGACAAAGATCATCGACAAGTCCGTCCACCGGTTAAGGTACCCATGTTTTAAATTGCAGTTGTAAATTAGTTAAGTTTATATATATATGGATGAAATGTGAATGGAGTTCTAATATTTGGGCATGCTTGCTTGATGTGGTTAGTTTCAAATAACTTAGATGGATTTCCTCTCTTGAATTAAACTTTTAACCGTTGTCTCCCTTCCACAACCCTTGCTTGAGAGTAAGGATTAATTTGATAAAAACGCTTGTCTTC